>DWJZ01009320.1:0-10783 GCA_018249125.1 Asbolis capucinus
AAAAATGTTTGAATTTAGAATGTTCCTTCGAAATTAGGGGTATATAAGGCGGTCGGAAATACGGAGCGGGCAGTATAGTTTCGAAAACGATTCCGGAAAGAAGAGTCCCGAGTATACTGACGTGAGGACAGTACCGTTAGCGTAGTGATGCGAGTGTTGTGTCGCTAAGTACAGTGCACGAGTGTGGCGAAATTTGTGCAGAGACGTTGGTGCCTGTGGTTATCCTCAAGTAAGTTTTAAATAGAGAAACCATCTATACACACCGGCCTTATTCCTTTCCTATCCCCAACCCACTGTCGTAACAATACTATTAATTTGTAATTTATTCACTTGCTTTTCTTCCAACAAAATAGAAACTGGTGCGTTGTTCAATTCTTTTGTTAAGTCTCTCTTAATCTGTCCTAAATTTTAACATACATCGGCAAGTACCAATTGACACGTTCTAGAATTTTATTGTTTGACTTGTATCAAAAGATAAACGTTGTATTTGCCCTCCAAACACCCTTGGACAGTCCAATTGATATTATCTTCTTACGTGTTGATTATCAGCGAGTTTTTCAAACCATGCACTATAATTATATTTAACTTGAGTCGCATTCGCCATTCTGTCTTTGAATTTCAAATCCATCAAATACACATTTCCTGCTCTATTTGTCACCGCACAAATTCTGACATTTTTAATGTACATTTCTTTTTATCGGTTTTCATAGTGTAACCTTTTTCTATCACAAGTTATAAGATTTTCTTTGGAATTATTTTCGTCTTTTTTCATAATTTGCTTAGGACGTTAAGAATCCTTTCGATAGGTATCGAAAATATATTGTTTGGTCCAGTGGTCTTCGGTTTATTTTTTGAATTTTTCGTATAAATAATATTCCTTCTCTTTCATTTCTCGATAGCATATCTGTCTCATCTTCGGTATAGAATCGTCGATTTAAATAAAAGAAACAATAGGTAACTAACGAGATTATGTTGATCTAAGCTTAAAATAATTCAACATCATTTAAATTAGATGAACCGTTTCTGAAATTAGCGTGCCCTAACGCCCCTAACGCACTCACAGCAAGAGCCAGCAGAGCGGCTTTAGAAGAGGCTATATCCAGGTGTAGCTGCGCCCGCGAGCAGTTAAGACCTCAATCCAATAGAACACACGTGGGATCTACTCAAATGAAGCGTACGCAGTACAGATCGGCCGGTTCGTTATGAGAGACAACTGATTGACGTGCTAAAAACAAGCTGGAAGCAAATTCCTGAAGAAGCAGTGCGACATCTGGTAGAAAGTATGCCTTCTGGAAGTCAAGTATGTGTTCGCAAGAGGATAGGGCGCACACGATACTAAAAAAATAAAATACCGTTCATAAATCTTTACAATTTTTGTAAGGTTTTTCTTTGTTTTTTTCGATAAAGCTTAGTATTGTGCAAAAACAATATTTGTATTTTTTTTATAATTTTGAATTCAATTTTAAGTGTATTATATTAAAAATGAGAAATCTAATTAAGTTTTTAACACCTAAATTCCATAAAAAAATGAGGACATAAAAAAATACAGTGGCCCTTATTTTGTTTTGCCCAGTATACATACATACGCAGGAAAAACATTACACAGGTACATTAAATAGGTAACACATTTTGTGCGTAGGGGAAATTACACTATAGAAAATTGTTTATTATTATTTTTATAATCAGTGTTACACGTGTTGAAATATAAATGAAGTCAAAAAATTGAGAAACAAACATACCAAGTAAGGCTAGTGGCATGTCTTCGTTTGCTCAAATCGTTTTCATATTGTGTGTCTCAATTTTCTGGCGGATGATGCTGGTCTGTGGTAATATCATTTATAGAATTTTAATAAAGTTTTTATTGTATCCCAGTCTATCGGGACGATAAGGCAGAAACGATGTTCAAATGAAATAAAAAGCATTTATTTCGTGTTAGGAACCTGAAACTTTAATTATGGTAATGTATAACATTGTTATTAGCGAACGGCGTAAAATCTCACTTCAACTTTCAAGGACATAGATTGGCTCCAATACAAATGAGTACAGTAGGTATTCTTCACTGATAACTGATATATGTTGTCGACAAGCCGTTAACCTATAGCAACGTCCGCATTTTGTCGGCGGTATGCAGAAAAGTACCGTTCCGTTTTGGTCGGTGTCGACGCGATGGAGTGAAAGCAATAAGTATTTCTTCGGAATCGTTAACAACGTGCCAGCCGTGTGCCACGCCGTGGATTGCCGCTCAAGCTTCGCCGACGACAAATGATATATAGGTGTACTGATCAAACAGATCCTTCACTTTATCTAAAATATTTTAGATAGCGAAACGCAAAACATTTATCATTATCTTTTATTGAAACATTAAATAGGTACATAAAGTAGTACATTGGTGAAAAATATATGACATTCAGACAAACAAACTACATTTATTTATAGTGATATAGTTCAGTTTCTTACAATACTAAGGTCCTTGAATAATATTATTAATATCTGAATCTGTGCATAAATATCTCTAAGCGTACATAAACAAACGTAATAGAATACTACACAATTACGTAATTACAAACCTATGGGTCACGTTTTCATTTGTATTTATATCTTGGAAAACATTATTTTAAACAGTAAAAGGGTTTTTACGAAGTGAGTATAGGAATAAAACGTACATACATGTTTCCTAGTCCGAATAATATGGTCTTCGAAGGAATGGTTAGTCTGGCTCCTTCGCATGATGTTACTTATTTTGATATGTCACTCAAATTAAATCCTTCACTATACATAAGTCCATAATCATATATTGTCTATTAGATAGAAACCAGTAAATGAACCTATGAAAATGGAAATTTAAACCTCAATAACTGAATAGAAAAAACATAGTATACATGTATGGGTACCTACACACATACGAAAATACCACAATTTTTTACATTGAATATTAAGCGAGTACACAACCAATAGATGCAAATAACCAACCAATAGATGTAACCAATTGTTGCGGTAGTCTCGACACGCAGATCATACAGTAACATTTTGGGAATACTTTCAGTTCACACCATTTAAACTGTGGCATGTTAATTTTACTGGAGACATTATATTGAGTTCGTATTTAAAACTTCCATGGCTAACTATATTTTATATTTATCATGTATGTATTATATTTTTCGTTTTAAAATGGTGACAGTTTTAAATCAAACATGTTATTTCACTATTGGAATGTTTAGAGCTAGGATTACTTACAAATAAACCAATGACATACAGTACAGAGTGTTTCATTGCAATGTGTTGTAGTAAACAGTATAAGTGCACAATAATAGTCAGTAGATATTTTATTTGTTTTTAGACCATGTAAGATTTAAGTTAAAAATTGTTTGAGAAATAGTATTTTGTGGCAAAATAGGCCCAAACAAACTAATCAAACATAATGTGACAATCAAAATTAAGTAGTCCTATTGCAAAAAGCATACTATCTTAAATATAAATAGCTGGGTTGCCCTCAAAGTCCACAATTTCATTAATATGCGGGCAGGCCTCAATTAATATACCCACTAAGTTGAAGTGTTGATTTTCTGTTAATTTGTGCAGAGCTGTCTTACCATCTGCATCTTGCATTTTCAAATTAGCTCCAGACTCTATCAAGAACTTTATTGTTAATGCTTTTCCTGAAATTTCATATTATTCTTTTATTACAATATTATTCTTTTACTACAAGCATAAGGGCCTGATAAGATATAAAAGTCTGAGTGACAATTTCAACATTTTTTTAAACATTCTGATAACAGAAACAAAATAAAATTTAAATTTTTAGTGTCAAAAAGGGTTTTCAAAGGTTAAGGCAGGAACTTTTTGAGTCTAGACAATCTTTATGATAGATAGATTATTTGTCATCTTAACCCATCACAACCCACTATTGAGCACTGGTCTCTTCTCTGAATGAGAATGTTATGGCCGTAGTCCACCACGCTGGCCAAGTGCAGATTGGCAGACTTCACACACCTATGAGTTTAGCAACTCTACGGCATACAGGTTTCCCCACATTGTTCTCCTTCACCATTATAACGAGTGTCATTTAAATGTTTAAAACACACATAACTCCGAAAAGTCAGAAGTGCGTGCCCCAGGATTCGAACCTGGATCCTTGAGTAGGAGGCCGAATTCATAACCACTAGGCTATCACCGCTCAGATAGATTATTAGTGATAGAATATTTGTCAGACCAAAAAGTATTATTACATAACTAACCAGCAGCAGCAGCTTTATGTAATGGTGTAGCTTTTCCACTTCTTGTCTGTGCATTTATTGACGCTCCGTGTTGCAATAGCATCCTACAGATGTCTACTTGACCACTCCGAGCAGCATAGTGCAAAGGAGTGTAGCCAGATTTGTCTATAGCATTAACTGCATCTTTAGGATCCCTTGATCTTGCAATTAAGTTTCTGACCCTCTCTTTTTCACCTAAGAAAGCTACAAGTAGTCCCAACATCAATAAAAATATCTTCAACAGGATGCATGCTGCTAGCAATGTCATAATGCCATGTAATATGTAAGTTATGTATTGATTATTACCTGCATTCCATAAACTTCTTTCCCAATCCATTTCATCCAAGGTCTGAATTACTGATGGGTTACAACTGCTGGCAACACAGTGATTATGATCACATTCACTAGCATGCTCCATTTTTAAATATACATATAACATATGCTGAAAAGTAATTAAATTTCACGCTGCAAGGTCCAAGTAATTTCCACTTCTCCAGTGCTTGCAATTACTTTGTACCCAAGTAGTGCTAAACAATTTATAACTTGCACTACATTTGTTTTGACAGTCACACCATTCACAATGTCAGCTCCTGAGCCAGGGTATTTTTTAATCAAAGCCTTTATTTCTTCCTCTCCCAAACCAAAAACAGAGCAATCACTGGCATATAAAGATCCCTTTAAAGCAACATATACAAAACTATCTTCCATCAAAGGTGCCAAAGTAGGGCTTTGAGGAGATTTTGTATCCATAATATTGTTAAATAGGTATAATATGATGTAACTTTTCCAATATGTTTAAACTTCGTCCTCTTTATTAGAATGCTGATAATGCATAGCCTCCTTGCTAAAATTAGTAATATTGTCTTGCTCAACAATTATAGAAGGCTCTGGCTCTGAGAATTCTTTTCTCATAGTCCACATGTACTCATTGTAGTCTTGTTTCACTGCTGTTGAACTAGAGGCAACAACTTTGTATCCTAGTACCTGCATTCAAAGTAAATACCGGATGCTTAATGGCTGGAATTAACACAGATTCAAATCTTAAATTATTCAAATATAAATTTACCTCAAGAGCGCTAAGGATCACACAAGGATGTTGAAGATAGACAATTGTCGAGTCGTCGCAGTATCCGCCACAAGCAAATCTTTTTAATTGTTCTATGTCACCAGCTAAAATTTAAAGATCAAATCAAATTTTGGAAATGACTGAACTTCACTGTTACACTAAAAAATTTACTGTTATCACTAATATGTACTGATCTAAGTTTTCGTAGGTGTATTGGAATTATTATGTCAAGAATGAATGTCAATTTATTTGCACCTTTTAATCCGGACACAAGTACACGCCAAGGGTTCTTATGCCCGTACGATGCAAGATTACCTCGGATCAAAATGTAGGGCATTGATTACGGATAATATATACTTAAAACTTGTTATACTCGATTTCTTTTATGAGGCAACCAAATAATCTACAATAGTAAACAAATCAAAGTATAAAAAAACCACAATGATAATATTTCAATTTTAATATTTTGTCTCGCTCGCTTAGTCACCGTCATCAAAACTATCCGGTCGGTCTGTATAAGTCACTCTATGGGTGGCACTACGAAGGTCACTTATAGATAGAGATGGGTCTAAAATTAATTAGCAGCTAAATTTACAGTCTTAATGTTACTTGGCGTTGACACCTGTTAAATAGATCCCGAGATAGCTAATGCTAACTGCGATATTAAATTCGCAACATCTAAATAACAACCTAGTGTCAAACGCAATATCGCTCGACATAGGCCTGATGTACCTAGTCGGACTGAAACTGCACACGATGGACACGATGAATTTATGCTTTATTTCAACCGTCTCAATTGAAGCAATTAGCAACTATTAAATATGTGCTAGTATATTTTGGTCGCGTGTGTGCTATTTCGATGCTAGCTAGTTCAAGTATGCTAAAATTGACAAGTGTCAAATAGTTAATTATTTATTTTCGAAATATTTATTTTTAAATTTAAATGTTACTGGGTACTAAGTTCTAAACACATTGCATCTCATTTCAAATGTAAAAGTTCACAGTCTTGAGGCTGTGAAAAGTTTGAAGAAAATGAGGATCAATTATATAAGCATTTAACAATATTGATATTTGAATTTGACAGATTTAATAGTTGCTATAATCAACTGCTAAATGTAAGTGTTATTAATATTACCATTTAGCAGTTTTTTTACTTCTTGCAGTTTAGCTGATCTCTGGTCAATAATGCATTGTTATAAATATAACTGGATATGCTAACGACTACTACGCATAGCGTCTATTTTATCGGCCGAATATTGGCACTGTTCAACTTAAAATCATATAATAACACTACTCCTACCGGAGAAGAATGACGGCTGAGTACATCAAAAGTAAAAACTGATCTTAACAGCGCCATCTTAAATAGACCCATACATTATTTCGTATAGCGGGAAATCTGAAAAAATGTTTTTTTATTTTATTTTTAAATGTTTACAAGGAACTAGAGACTATTTTTACTCAAAAAAAAACTCTGAAGTGTAATTAGAGGAAGATTTGAGTATATATAAATGACCTACCAAACTATGTCAATAATCACACCGATATTGTAGTGTTTGCAAATGACACTTCATTGATATTTAAAACTAACAGAGATAAGGTGAATTTTGACGATGTGAGCAGTAATTTAGCTCATATCTCAAGTTAGTTCACGCTAAATAATTTACTTTAAAATTCAAATAAAACTAAATGTGTAGAGTATGCTCTGCCAAACGTAATAAATAATTTTTGACTTTGACTAAAATAGGTGGATCAGTCGGTAATAACAATATTAAAATTTATATAATAAACAGCAATAGACACATACAACAAAGATAAATAACTATACAATAAAACAAAAGGAGTCATTTAGGCGTTAAGCGAAATATTAAATTAAATTTGATTATTATTCATCAAACCCGTGCATTACTTTCATCCTAGACTTAGGTCAATATAAAACAAAATTAGTATGATAACGTAACATTATATGTATATATTTGATTGACATCTATAAGTACCCAATAGTCTAATGCAATTTCCATTTACATGAATGGACAGTTCGATCTATATTAATATTACATAGCTAGTTTGATTGTTCGCCTCCGTAAATGGGAATAACTTAGATTGTTTCATTGACTTCGGTAGCCAATGTACCATGTTAAGAGAATCCGTGGCCAAAAATTTGGGAGCAACTTGGTCCGTAAACAATTTACCAGTATTGAGGCGATTTGGAGATAGTGTCGTTAGGTGTGTTGGTAAATGTAATTTTAACATAAGTGTTGACGAAGCCAAAGCTAATGTAGAAGTGTTAATCGTTCCAGAACACTTGTTACAAGTACCTTTATTGATTGGACAGTAATTTACGGAGCAACAACACGTCGTAGTATATGAGACCAAAGACACGCTCAAGATATCGCCGAAAGTCATATCTAGAGTGCAATACTTTCTTTGTAGTTCTGTAATTGTGAATGGGTTTACGTGGGTCGATGTTTACACAGTACCGGAATATTCTGGTGATTTGCTTATCGAACCAAGTTTGTGTCAAGGTCCACCGATGCAAAACGAAATCGTTCACAGCCTTATCCTTGTTTAAAGGGGAAAAGGTGTTATTGCTGTAAATGGTTTTCAAACAACATTTAAACTATCCAAAGAAAGTTTATTAGTCCATGGTTTGCCTATAAATAAAATCCAAACCTTAGATGTGGCTAGGATCGAACGCTGTCCCGATAACATAATAGTGACGCGTATTGAAGCTGATATGTTAAATGTAGATGGCCATATCGGCGATGAATATGTGACCGAATTAGTCAGATTGCTAAATGATTTTAGAGACTGTTTTGCGTTTTCGCCAAGGGAGTTAGGATGTGTGGCGAATACTGAAATGCACATAACTTTAAATTATGCTTCACCTGTCATGTACAAACCTTACCGACTATCTTACTCAAAGCGTAACATCGTTCTTGGAATGATCCAAGAGTTAGAAGATTCTGGTATAATTAGACCGTCCTCGTCAGATTATGCTTCTCCAGTCGTGCTTGTCCGCAAAAAGACTGGCGATTATCGCCTTTGTATAGATTTTAGGGCACTTAATAAAAAGTCAAGGAACCGTCACGTCACCGTCAAGGAACACTACTCTACTACTACTAGGAATTGATGACCAATTAGATAGTCTCTCTGGCCATAAATATTACACTTCGCTAGATCTCGCCTCCGGTTACTATCAAATCCCGATGTAAGAATCATCAAAACATTTGACTGCTTTTGTGGCAAAGGACGGACATTACGAGTGTAATCGCATGCCATTTGGGCTCGTTAATGCCCCGTCCGCGTTTCAGAAGGCCGTCAATAATATTCTAGGAAACGCTAGTTTTAAAAGGGCTTTCGCATACATGGATGACATTAATATCCCCTCCAAAATAATAGAAGAAGGATTGCAGAACCTTCATGAGATACTAAATATTGTCCGGTTGGCTGGTACAACACTCAACTTATCCAAGTGTAATTTCCTTAAGCAATCCATTGATTATCTGAAGTCAGCGAAGTAGAGGTAAAACCTGGCAAAAAGAAAACTGAAGCATTGGAACAGTTTCCTAGACTAACAGACCAACATACCTTTAGGCAGTTTTTAGGACTAGCAAGTTTCTTCCGAAGATTTTTGAAAGGATTCCCTATTATAGACAAGTCTTTGACTCAACTCTTAAAAAAGGATGCGAAGTGGTGTTGGGAAGATGCACAGGAATCTGCGTTTCTTACTCTTAAGGAGAAATTAGTTAAACGCTCCATTCTTGTATTTATAACCCTGAATACGAAACTCAACTACATACAGTCGGTATTGCTGGGATACTAATGCAAACATGTGATAAGGATGGTTCCTTTAGCGCAGTAGCGTTTTATAGTAGACAGACTTCTCCAGAAGAATCCAAATTCACTTCTTATGATGTAGAAACTTCAGTTGTCGTAACTTCATTGCAGCGCTTTAGGGTATATTTATTAGGTATCACTTTTACAATCGTGACCGATTGCAATTCTCTTCGCGCAATTTTCGAGAAAAAAGATATTGTACTAAGATTCGCTAGATGGTGGACCATTATGCAAGAATTTGATTTTAAAATAATTTATAAATCGGGTACCGCCATGACTCATGTGGACGCCCTTAGTCGCAATCCTGTTGAAGAATTGCATATTCGGCAGATTGACACGGATTGGATTCTTACGGTACAGCAAAACGACCCTGAATTACTGAGAACAGTCTCTATCTTAAAAGATACCGAAAACGAGAAAATTTTAGAGATTAAAAATAATTTTATAGTTAAAAGGGAGATGTTGTACAGGAAAACAGACAATGGTGACCGTTGGGTTGTACCGAAGGGCGTACGCTGGCAGATTTTAAAATCAAACCATGATGAAATTGGATATTTTGGATTTGAAAATCTGCTTGAAATAATTAAAAGTAAATATTGGTTTGTTAAAATGAGAAGATTTGTAGAAAAATATGTCCGTTCTTGCTTGGAATGCGCCCATACCAAAGTACCAGCCGGAAGAAAGCAGGAATGTTGCACCCAATATCAAAAGTTGAACATCCATTCCATACCCTGCATATAGATCATCTAGGACCTTTTATTAAAAGTAGGCACAATAACATGTACCTTCTATTAATTATAGACGCATTTACCCAATTTATTGTACTTTTCCCGGTCAAAAGCACAAAATCTACTCTATTAAAGTCATAAATAATTATTTCCACACATTTAGTGTTTCTAAACGCATCATTTCCGATCGAGGGACATCGTTTACTTCTAGAAGTTTTCAAGACTACTTAGACTCATTAGGTGTAAAACATATTAAGAACGCAGTTGCGACACCACGGGCTAACGGCCAAATCGAAATATACAATCGAACTGTCTTGGCAGCATTAACGGCAACTAATCATGGTAAACCCGAAAACATATGGGAATTCATCCCATATATCTCTGATATCTTCCAATATTTCTGAAATACAGTCGGGGCTAAAGTTTAAATATTATACATAGCATAATGTCAAACAGTCTGCTCAACAATATGCTTATTGACTTCATGTCTATTAATAATTAAATCAATACAACTCATGCATGAACAAATTAAAAAGGTTACTCGATCTTATAAGGAGCAAGAAGAAAATTCTTAGCATTAACGTATGTACCGTCCCACTAACGCTTATAGACGTCCTTCATCCCCCTGTTGAGTTCTGTGTTGAGTTTTACGTGCACAAACACCTCTCAGCCATTAAGGAATCCAGATTCCTATTTCACAAAGCCGACTATCTTAGTGTTACTAACGAGCTTAATAATATTTAATCGGATAAAGAACTATCATGTTGTGCTAACGTAGACGACATGGTTTCTCATTTCTATAAGCTACTAAAGTGTATTATTGCTAAGCATGTGCCCAGATCCAAACCAGGCAATAACAAAAAAAAAACCGATTTGGTTCTCCAATTCTTTAATAAAGG
>DWJZ01009321.1:0-10783 GCA_018249125.1 Asbolis capucinus
CGATGTTTTCCTTCACCGTTATAACGAGTGACATTTAAAAGCTTAAAACGCACGTAACTCCGAAAAGTCAAAAGTGCGCGCCCTAGGAGGCCCTAGGAGTCCGGTCCCTCCGAGTCGAAGGCCGAATTCTTAACCACTAGGCTATCACCGCTTCTAAATTTGGTGTTAGTCACGATCAATTTCATACTCTTGGTTTTTAATGATGCGTTACAGTTTCTGAGTTTCGTTGCCTCCTGTTAGTTTAACTTATAAAATATTTTACTAAAAGCAACCAAAATATCGATGTACATAGTTATTCATAAATGACCTTGTGAAAACTTCTTTGAGTAGGTACCTATTTGATTGTTTCTCCTATCATTTGGCACCTTACATAAAGACCTTTTCTGGCGGCTGGAAAACGGTGGTACTTTTTGACCCCTTTTAAAACTAATGAACGCTTCAGATTCGGGAGCGAAGTTGAATTGTTAACAGTTCAAGTGGCTCGTTAGCAGAACATACGTGATTGTCTGAGCGGTCCAAAGCGTCAGAAAGGTCACTTTTTCATTCCGTCACTGATTAAGAGCTATTACAGGCCTCTCCGGTACTGTAGTGTAGTCTGGAGGCCTCTCGCCTAATAGTCGCTAGTGTCGCTGCAGTCGAACTCCAATTATTTAGGTCAATTGACTGACTGCAGCTGTGCTTTTGAGGTTTCGTTGAATGGGTGTATTTTATTTTTAGTTTGTTCGTCTTATGTTGGTTAAAACATTTATATAAGAGGATTAGATGTGTCTTTCTGTTTTTTTTTGACTTATTATATCCGAGTACAGAAGACTCAATAAATTCAATTGGAAAATGCAATAATGAGTCAGATTTATTAGAATCCAAAAAGATTTTTTATAGAAAGACAACAAACGAACAGATAGGCCATATTAAGTGGTCACATCAACATTAAATCTATTGTCGACAAATTCATCCCTTCGTCGTCGGCAATCCACCAGGAAAAATATCGCGCATTACGTCTTCGTTCCTCAAACGTACTGCGAAGGACTGGAATAAGTTGTCCACGTTGGTATTTATAGACGGTAAAAAAAAACAAACAAAGAACTCCAATACGAAGAAATGGCTCAGTCAAAAAAAGGCACTTATTGCAAGCAATTACTAGGTATCTTATTCTACTTTAATTATTTACCGAACTCCGTAGATCCCGCGCGTTTGACACGAGACTGGTTTACTTACATTAGAGATACCAAGATCATGTCTTTTTCATGTATCCATACAGTTCAGACATCCAAATGAATGTAAACTATAAAAATAACAGTTCATACATGTTACTAAAAAGTCAGTACAGTAGTGATGTACTCCCCATATCTGTAACCACAAAAGTTATTTCAAAATGGTTAAATTTGCAAGTCCGTTGGACAGAGGACTTGGCGAAACAATATGTAGCACAAATCCATAACAAAGGCCTTAATACGCTATAAAAAGCTCTGGGGTGCGCACGGGGCGAGATAACGCGATAATGCAGGACTCTATCAACATGGCAATTAAAATTAGTCGTATTTTTGACGGAACCCGCCTCTAACAATGTTTGCCGGTGCGCTGCGCGCGTCGTGTCTTGGCATTATTAAGTTCCTTCAATCCTGGAGATTGTTGGTTCGCTGAGAGCAATCTTTGTTTTTATTTGAGCTGTTTAAGACTAGCATTTTAAACTGTACAAGCTACAGGTTTGTGTCATGTTGTGGAATGCAATATATTTAATAAGCCACTTTTTGCATGTACGCCTACGTTGCTGGCCAAGGAATTATTCATAGATCTACTTCTCAAAGAACGGAAGACAGGTTACCTAACTAGGGATGCCATCGATGAAGCAACCGGCCGAACCAACCCCATACAAGACGGATGACAAAAGGCAAATTGGAAGGAGAAAGACCATGAAGATGACGAAAAAGAGGAAGAAGGATTAACATGAATGAGGTCCTTTGAAGTCTTTGGGTCTCTATTTATGAAATTTGTAGAGAAACTTCGACTTATACCCTACAAAGTACGCTTAACGGATGGACTATCTAATATCACACAAAATGAGACAACTAAGTTGTCGTTCCATCCGCAGTAGGATCACAGACATGAGAGTTAACTCCGCGCATTCTGCGGCGTATCAGTCGCCGTCCAAATTGAATCAGCTCAAATCCCGGGGACATATTGTTCTTGTGAGACGTAGATTCAATCAGACCAGATCCAATCTCGCGCCAGACGGACGGGGCTCGATTTGATGTTTGGCAACTTTTGTATATATTACAAAATGTTGTTTATTTTGAAATTGAAAAGTTATAAGGTTATACCGAGCAAGAACAGGTCTTGCAATTTGTTTTGGTAACTCAGTGCTTTCAAATTTTTTTTTGTGTTAAACATGCAATCAGGCAGTCCGCTCCGATGACATGAAACCCGTGGACAATGTTGCCTGCCAAGAAGGAATTGGATTCTGGTTCTTACAGCGGGACAGAGAAAAAGGAAGGAGAAAAGGGAAGTACACCGTTGAACCAACAGCATGAAGAAGTAGGACAAATTCTTCAACTCTTGAATAGCTCACTACTGAACACAGGCCTCTCCCCATAAAACTAAAGTCTTCAACACAGTTTTTTAGTCTATCCTTGGTTTAGGTTTTGTAATGAAATAGGTTCGTAATCTAGTGGTATACTGTATATCAGATTAATTAAATTCCTTGGTAGATTACTGCTAAACAAGATTGTAACTCGCCCGAAAATCCATCATGGCAGTAATTATTTTGTACCGAACCTTGTATATCACGTAAACGAGATTCTGGTGAGAGCGCGCGTTTAAAGCCCGTAACAAACCGATCTCATCTTAAAACCGGAATCTTGAAGGTCAATTTTGACAAAGCAATTTCAACTTAATGGCTTAGTTCTGAAGGTCGATTCTACCCTGACAAATTCCCTTGAGAATTGCGTCCTTATGTTGAAATTGGATTATTAATACGCGCTTAAATTTCACTTAGCGAGGATTGCGGCACAAAGCGCCCGGTACCCCTCAGGGCACTATTAGCTCTCAAAGCTACTCTGTGTCGAATCCTTCCTGAAAACGAAACATCGCTAACGCAATTTGTTGTGTTCTGAGGCTACTGCGAGAAGCAAGCTTTGTCGCTGCCACAGATTATAAAGTTGTTAACATTTCCATCGGAAGAGAGGGCGGTTAAAGAGCGAACCTCATCCTTTAAAGATACTAATATCGTTTATATTATATTGTACATTAACTAACTCGGTCTGAAAGTATCTGTAGCTTAAATTTTAGTGAAAGGCCCGAAATAATGGTTACCATAGTTTCTTCTCAAGGAATCATGTTTAATTAATATATTTTTTATTTATTCTCTACTCTAATCTTTCATTAATACTTATCAACGTCCAGGGATAATAAAAAAAGACAAAATTATGCTTAAATATCTTCTTCATACAGAACTTCAATATTGACATAATCAATATAAAGAAAATATCGAAATAATATCGATATGAAGAAAGTAAGTACATATAAAGACAGAATAAAATATAATTAAGCAAGTGTTTCTTGTTTGTTCTAAATAGGTCTTTGCACTTTGAGCCTTTTATATATCTACGTACTCAAAACAGACCAATTTCAGCATTCGTCCTTCTGATCATCTGGTTTTTGATCTGTAACAGAATGTCTCCCGAAGCATACTCGAGTAGTGAAGTTAAACGAATCGTAGTAATAGGTACATTATTACCAAATCCCTTAGTAACCAGGTCGTATTACCTAATGAGAGCTCCACCGACACCAGACTCCGTAATTGTGTGGAGATGTCGCTAGTATCGGAGGGTTCCATGTTCAAAATTCAATTCTGTTCGCTTGTCTGAACATGTTGTTATTTCCACAAATTAAATGATAGGGAGATTTATTTCTTTTTCTGTTATGATGTATATTATTAGTATATTATTATATTATTAGCAGTTTATAAAAAAGTTTTTTAGGATTCCGCGGCCTATAAGTTAGCTAATCCACATACACGTATCGTAATATTCCAGAGCGGTTACTTCGTTTCTATTTTTTTTCTTTCTATTCAATCGGTTGGGGAGTGATTGGAAAGGTCGCTTCAGAGTTATGGTCTGCAACATTATTTATACTCGTAAGTTTAAAAAATTGTTTTCGTTTAACGTCATGTTTCTGTTGAGACACTATCTGCTAATGTTCTGCGGAGGTGACAGTTTCGATTCCAGACTGTGGTATAAATAATTAATGTTCTCAGTTCAGGTTGCTAATCACTGGATGCTTAGCACCAAACTGCGCATTATAATATTTAATTTCCGAACAGTTTTTAAAGCACCTGTCTCAAATAAATAAAAACCCGGCCAAGTGTGAAAGGCCACGCGCAATTTAGAGTTCCGTAGATGAACGTTGAACCTCGCTAACCAATTGAGACGACCTATCGGAAATACCGTTTTTATAAAGTGTAAACGCTATAAATTAAAAAAAGGTATTTCTGATAAACAAAGTCTTGTTTGTTTCTTGAACATTCTAGAAGCATCCGTTTAGCTGATTGATACGCAGGACCCTACACAAAATTTTGATATTTTGCATTAATATTATTTTGCATATAATTTTGAACTACTCTAAATAATGATTTAAAACAACCTATCGATCGATACCCGGTACGATGGACGACTATAAAATTTACCAGCTTCATAACAATTAAAAGAAAATATTTTCAAGATTTTATTCTATCACTATCTTCTGTTACTAACTGTCGTACCATTCCAGTCTCATTCACAGAACAGACGTCTGAACTAGGAGAAACTATAAGAGACATTTTATTACACTAATTTAAAAGAACCCCACAAACTACATTACGTCACACAATGCAGATCAATGTTATCCAATGTTGATATATTCCAAGTGTTCTAAATGTCAGTACGAAACTGGATGTCTCGTTAGGAACATAATTTGCATACACACAAGAACTTTTGAAACATCAGAATGTTACAATAAGGATATTCCTGGCCTTACTAAATTAGAATCCTGACAAACACCTGGTCTATAAATAAGGTAGGTACGAAGTTGCCTATCCCTGTTGAATATGTAATTAAACAATTAAAATTATGGAACAACGGTTACTAACTAAAGTAGTAAGTTACTACATTACGTCTAATATGAATACAGGCCGAGGATATTAAATTAAGTGCATAGTTCCATAAGTTAATCCAGTATTGTGTATTGCCAGGGTGGTCGCTTATTGCACATGTCATATTAAATATTGAAATGGTGATGTTATGTCGTTATTACTAATTTGCCGTCAGGTGGCGTCTTAGTCTCTTGATGTGTTTATTGAGTAGTAACTGGCTACGCTTTGGAAAAAATGTGTTTAGAGTTGAAAAAATGCTTTCATTCGAACTTTTTTTCTGTGCATTTTCGATTACTAGGAAAAAAGAATACATATTTTCTGGTAGAATATTTTATGCCAATCCTCAAATTCTATTTAGATCGGCGAAATAATGTTTGAAAGCGGTCCAGTACTTTTTGAGATTTTCTGTTTCTGTATAATATTAGTTAGAATAAACAAAGTTGATGCAGGATCAGCATTCAAATAGTTCCATACCATCCTGGAATAAATAGTCTTAAAATAGTGAATAGGTTTTTTTTACTTTAATTTTTTTTTCTTATATTCAGAGCACGATGATTACTGAGAGTGTAGTCTGGGATGAAAAAGAATTTTTAAAGTTTTTATTTACTTCTTATTTTGGCAGGATATTATGATGTTGTAACAAAATATCTGTAAAAATTTCAAGCGTGAAATAAATAAAAAACACGCAAAAAATGAACCTAAAAATTATAGCTCTGGACTACTTAACGTTAAATTATACTTAGATTATTAATATGGCATTAATACTGGGTAACTACCATCTTCTTGTTGGAATTAACCACCAAACGACGTTGCTTCTTGTCGCGGCTTGTGAGCCATTTTTTTCTTTTCTTTTTTATCTAAATCGACAATACCTTTGATGCTACCATCAGGTGGCCAGACCATTCTTGGGTTACTGACATGAAACTCTTAGACCTTCAGCCGTCCACTATCTAAAATTAATTTAACGACTTGATACACAAGCAAACTCAATGTTTTTATTAGTTTAAGTATGATTGGAAGACTATTTCATAGTTGGATTAAGTTAATTATTGAGTGCACTTATTGTGAGTACTTAATTAAAACATAACATTGTTAGCAGTCATGTCACGGTATTTTTATTATTTATGAATAAAAATTTATGTCTCATTTTACAAGCTACAATTGTTCATTTATTTTACACTGTAAAATATACACAGAGATATGAAGATACTGCCGCAACTATCACTAACGGACGAAACGCTGATGCAGAACACCAGAAAAAAGGTCGTCGTTCATCTAACGGGCCTATCGCACCGCCTCGCATAGTCCATCTTTTTGGGTATCCATATCAGTAATTATGGTTTAGTCTAAAAATGCCCGCCCCAAAATTTGAATATTTTTTTCGTTTGTAAGTTTCAATTACTACCTTAATTCTTATTGCAACAGTGTACTGTTGTGCGTGTGAATGTGACTGATCGGTTCAGTTAAATTCAGTGATGGGCGTACAGTGTTTTCAGGTGTCATTCTAAGAATACCTTGTCTCTGCCACCGTCGCAGTATTATTTGGTATATAGTGCTATTTCACCGATCATATTAATATTGCGTTAACAAATGGGGTTATATCGTATAACGTAGTATATATACTATACCTAATAATCTATGTATTCTCAGAACGTATAACTTGGTAAAACAGAGGTGCGCGAAAGTTTCGAACCCAGGACCGCCTGTACCAATGATCTACCGTAGGTTAACCGTGAGGGTGTTGTATAAATTATAATAATTACACATCAGATTATCATATTATTATTAGCTCCATCTGACCTGCACTGTTTCACTGCGAGAAGGTGGTGCGGTGCAGTGCAGCGCAGATCCGTTAGATGAGTGACGACGTTTATCTATTCCGTGGCTCGAAGCCATGTTTCATATGATATCGCGTATCGGGAATGTATCACGTACATACAAACCGACAGACCGACTTGTTAGTACGTAGGTAACAAGTATAACGCTATTATGACTATTTACTCACTTGGGGTTCTCTGGTGACTGGAGACGATGCTTTTAGAAAGCTTAATAAATTATTAAAACAATGTATAATATTGATTCTTGCCGGAGAGAAGGGCCTGAGTTCGAATCCTGCAAGCATTTTATCATATTTTACAATTACTCCAAGTGCCTACGCAATCTCTGAGAGCTCATGAAACTCTCAAAGGTGCATGACCCACGGGCTCCGCGTGAAACTCTGGAGGCACTTTCGAGAGGATATCCGAGTCCAGTTGTGGGACCGTTACATCTATATAAAGTTATATAATATAGTTGTAGTGAAAGACATCTTAATGTAAATGAATTATTTTTTATTTGTTGAAAATGACGGTACTTACCTAACGAGTAAAACAAGAATATTACGAAACCTGTTTTCACTGCGAATTTTATCCTACAATAAATTGCAGCTGTTTTACATACACGAAATGAGTTTTTGGATTTGTATATTATAAAATTGAATAACAGCATGTATAACCTTCGTGGGTGGAATCGCCATAAATACCATAATCTCGGTATTCCGTAAAAATGGCGGTCTGTTAACTATGCCCAGTAACATCACCATATTATTTGTCGTAAATGGGACGCCTGATCATTTTGATTCACTTTTATATTGGCCCCTACTGAATACGGTTCTCTCCTCATACTGAGGAGGCCTTGGGCATACATACAACATCACACTGATCCGTTATTGCGGGGGTTAGTGGCCAACTCAAGTTACTCAAGTTTTGGTAATTTTTATGCCACCCGAAGTCCTCCAATCAGGCTTAACGATAACAACCGGGATCTAAAGTAACGTGCCCTCCGAAGCACAGAAGCACTCATTACATTTTTGCCATTAGCTGTCACCCACGCTCCTACCGACCGGATCCAGTGTTGGTTAACTTTGTTGATCGCTTACGATCGGCCCAGCCCACCGGGCTTTTAACGCTTCACTTTAACTTTTATATTACTAGTACATACATACATATGTAAGGTAAATAAACCCATGCTGCTTCCATGCATATTGAAGTGGTTAGTGGCCAACGTAAGTGTTATAAGCCGGCCGGAGAAACCCGACAAGATATGACGACTGCCATCAACGATAACTTCCGAGGCTTTACGTGCCTTCTCAAGACCATGTCTCCGTGCCAAGCTTATGAAAATCTTGCCACTGGATCATTCATGAATTTTTCGACCAAACCCGCAGTTGATTAAAACTGCCAATCGCGTACCTACATCGACACAAACCACTGGACTATAATAGACTTCACTATCAAAAAGGCCTCCTTTAAAGTTAAAAATAAATAATAAAAATGAATAAACGGTTCCATACCAAAAAGCATAGCAATAAAATAAACAAGGACAAATAAACTAAAATATATCCGCTGAAAACAGAATCCGTGGCCACCACAGCGGCGGTTAGATACGCTAATAGTATGTAATTTTTATTGTTAACATTTGCAAAACTGCAACTTGCTCTATAAATTAAAATTAAGTTCAACTCCATTAATTAATATTTTTTATCAAATCAGATAGATGTTCTGGGGCGAACGTCCCATCGTGCGTGTCATACATATCACAAAATATGTAGTAGGTACCTACTAGTACTTTTTCATAAATAATTATAAATAATTCACTTTACTACGTTGCGATCCTTAGTACATGGATATTACTGCCCTAATACCTATAACATATAATATACCTATAGATTAACTATGTATACCATATTAATATTATAAATATGTGTTGTTTGTCCGTACTTCACGTAAAGGAAATGACGGATTGACTTGTTTTTATGTGGAGATAGTTGGTTTGAACACTGACATAGGCTACTTTTTATGAATTGGTACCATGCGGGTGGCGTCGCGAATGGACCCTAGTTTATTATAAATCGGAAGTAGTCATGAATATGGAACAAGCTGTACTGAAGCAGCACGGTGTACGCTCCTCATGCATAAGGAGAATGCGTGATGGTCAGTAGTGGGCCATCAATCATTAGCAATGCCCAAGTCAACCCAGGAGATATGCAAATGTAGATAAATCTTCGCTTATTTAAAACCTCTTTGTCCAAGTTACTGTTTCATCAGGTTTGTATATATTGGTATACATGTGACACGGTTGTCAGAGACATGCTGGACAGAAACTTCGGAGGCAGCTCATCTGTGCTAAGCCCAGTCCTGACCACGATCCTCAGACATGAGGGACCGACCAGGGGGAGATACATTTCCTATTCAAATCGATTTATCACATAAGTTCTAAGTATAATAAGAATTATTAAAATATTTAAAAACACGAGCACACGAAGCAATGCACATAATTTCATAATTGTACTGTTAACCGTTGAGGAGTCCCTTGTCAGGGGCCAACTAGGCCAACTTAGGTCATGGTAATCATTAAAATGCATTGTAATCAGGACTGAACGTTTCAACGTCGTGTAGAATAGGTCTAGTGTAAAAGGAAGTGGTGGACCCATTAGGCTTGAAAAATTTGACCCGAACAAACCAACAAACGATATATTAACATACTTATACATTGCAAGTTAAATAAAAGCTTGAAAAAATTATAAAATATTAAATTTTCACATCCTAGTTGGATCTTCGATCTTTTGATATTTAAAATGAATCATCAGTTTACAGACAAGGATGGCACTTTATGCAAAATGACGTCCAATTGACCGCTAGAACAAAATAAGTACGATTTGTTGATTTGGAGTGGCTATTTCCTCAGCAACCCTCGTTAACCCCTTCAGACGGGGTCACTCGACGCCTCCTGCTCACAATTGATCACTTCCCTCGAGAATACCACTTGCAGGTAGATATTATTATCGAAGACAGAAGATGACAGTACAACATTTAGATATAGAACAAGATTGGTTGGTCAAATTAATGAGATTATATAAAGTATCCTGTAAGTAAAGTATCCTTATCTGTGTTTAAAAGGATATAATATGACTTACGCAATTTGATTAACGTAGAGAAATGGTATTTAGTTACAAATAACCTATGTGTTCCCAATCGCTGCCATTGAATCACAAAACTTAACCTATTTCTTTTTTTAAATCTTTATAAAAAGGATAAATACGTACCATAAGTACGTGACTTGCCTAGATAGTACGTCGTGATGTCATTTTGTAACTGTAAATTTAAGAAAAGATCTTCTATGATGCCATTCATTTCCTGTTTTAGCTTATCCAAATTTATTCTTAGTAAATGGCTAAAACCGCCATTTTGTAATTTGCAAAGATGTCACAAAGTCATTATAATACGGCCCAGTAGCTTAGTTGCCCTACTTGGCTGTGAAGTGAGTGGCTCCCGGCTGGAACAAGCATTTATGTGACAGATGAATGTTTGTTCTCAGCTTATCGGTCTAATAAGTGTATATGCTTGGTGCAACTTCGATCCGGAATAAATGTAAACAAACCATAAAAAATCTTTTGTAGAGTTTTCACCACCTTACATAAATGAGGTTTTTACCACTAAACTAGGTACTCATTGTGTTTTTGAAGATTAGTTATTAAACTAAGTATTGAATAGAGAACAAGTATAAATTAAAAATAAATATAGTTATACCAACCACACTAAAAAATTACAACACACAACATCATTCACAAATTCATATTCTGACATCCTTAATTTCATGAAGGAGTTAACAACCTTTCAA
>DWJZ01009322.1:0-10783 GCA_018249125.1 Asbolis capucinus
AAATTTAAACTATTTTTTTTAATATAATGTTTATAAGTGGCCAGTTCTAAAAACTTTCAGTTTGGCCCTCGTAGTATTTATTTGTAACATCGCATCACTAAATTATTTGATTAGAATGTACATATTTACTAACTGTTACTAATGTTACTATATTTCATAAGTGTAATACTAGTAACTAACCCTCACTTCGCTTCCGTAGATTGAACTAATGTGTTAAATATTTATGTATAGTGTTCAATATATTTTACACTATGACTACAAACATTTCCAAATTAAGTAGTTGTCTATGGTAAGACCTAATAGTAAATAATGACAACATAACCTACTTGACTCTGTTTCTAGGGGTACTGTTTCTGGCAACTCAACTTATATTGGCAACTATATATACTGGCAACTTATATTGAACACCACGCACGATGTAATCACCATAAATTATTTGATATGGCGCAATTTTGAATTGAGCAAGATAAGCAGAATATATAAATTTTGGTCTTTGTAATAAGAAATGCTACCCATACTAAAATTTATAAAAATACATACCTATGTAACATACAGATTATATGCCATTACAGTTTTATTAAAAAAATATCTAGAATTAAGATATAATGTAATATATTTTTTGAAATGAATAAAATTAATGGATTGTGTTGTGATTGTCTATCAACCTTCTTTCAATGATTTCCTGTTATGCTGTAGAATCTTGCAATTCTCAGTATTCCACTGGCTGCTGTTCATCTTGACTACAAATGAAGTGCACATGTAACCGAGTACAATGCTTGATACATTGCCAGATTGATACTTGATACATTCATTGTTATTGAATTTTCTAGTATTCATAAAAATATAACTATTAGATGGTTATCCCACCAATAGTCCCTCCTAGTAATATTATTAATGCGAAAGTTGTGAGGATGGAGGAGGTTGTTCGTTTCTTTTTTATGCAAAAAAATGTTCAGTAGGAATGAATCTGAAGGCAATTTGGCACAGAGAAAGAATGGAATAACATATAGGCCATATTTTATCAACGCACCTACCACGTGAGCGAAGCCTCGGGCGGAAAATAATTATAAGTAACACTGTCTATTTGTTCCGCTTTCAAGCCTTCACCAATAAGCCGATTTTTATGAAAAGAACATAGACTAGAACTTGATATAAAAACATAAGCTACTTTATATTGCGTAAAAATGTTTAAATAGGGGATGAAAGTTCATACTGAAATTCATAACTATCAAAGATGAAATAAAAAAAAAAGAAAATATATTTTTTTGTAGATTTGAAATTTAGAGCTGTAAAGAGCAATTAATATTAGATGGAAAACTGTTCCACGCGGCAGCTAGTTACTAAAAATAATCTGCGCAACGCAGACGTTAAACTAACGTTAAACTTGATTCTTACGACGCTCCAAACATTTTATTTGACCTTCTATGGTAATATCAATGACCTTAAAGAATAAAATTAAATAAATCACTATTATCTACAATTTATTGATTACTCATATTTTAGTGTCACAGAATAGTTGTTTAATGTATTACATAAAAGTTGTACGACCTTAAGCTGCATATTTTGAAATGGACGAGCCCAGTGAGCAAGCGGTATACAGCCTCCAGCCATCAGTTACTGCTGCAACCGCAGATACATGCGTATTCTGTTGAGACTTGTATTAAACATTTCTAAAATTAAAGTTTGAAAATAAACCGTTACAAAATTATAAATTAGCAAGTGACCTACATATGAATTAAGTTCGGGACTATGTCGGTAATAATTCAGACCGTGCAGTTTGTTAGCAATGAAGTTGTAGTATTATTATTTACGTTGTTTTTATTGATTTACGTATGGTTTCAACATAAATATAGATATTGGTCAAACAAGGGTGTGATAGGTCCCACTCCAGTGTTTCCGTTTGGTAATATCCGTGATGTGATAAGTCGTAAAAAACAGTTTTTTCAACCATACAGTGACTGTTATTTGAAATACAAACATTTGCCGTACGTCGGGATGTATTCTTTTAATCGACCGGTCCTTTCTGTTAATGATCCGGACATAGCAAAACTGGTGATAATAAAGGATTTTGACTACTTCTCTTCACATGGAACGTATTCAGGAGGATCTGCAGATCCTCTTGCTGGTCATTTATTCAACTTGCACGGAAAGGCTTGGAGAACCTTGCGTAACAAGATGTCACCAGCTTTTTCACCGGGGAAACTGAAAGCAATGTACCCATTAGTGGACAACATAGCAAATGAAGGGTTAAAGTATGCCGATCTGGTGCACTCGAAAGATCAAGTTATGAACTTCACTGACTTTTATTCGAAATATGCAATGGAAATTATTGGCAGTGTTGGGTTTGGCGTAGAGTGCAATGGTTTTAAAAATCCCGGCTCTGAGTTTTATTTGCGCGGTCATGAGTATTTTGAGCCGCAGTCTTTGTACTGGTAAGTGTGCTTTTTGTAGTTATTATAATGTTATTACGTTCTATTTTATGGTTATTTTTTATGATAAGCTTTTATTTAACTTGCAGTGTATGTTTGTATATTAGTATATTTGTATACGATATATTTCTCTCATTTTTGGTACAAAATAGCATAGTACATCTTATAAACGGGCCGTCGGCCGAGTCATTATTTTTGATATATTTAGTTATATTATATGTTTGCTGGTAGTTAAGGTTTTTTTTTCGTAGTAATTATTCTTTGAAGCAGTATGAATCCTTTTGTCTGAGATTGCAAATTTTTTTTCAGGACTGTTATCCGAAGTTTGTCATTTTTCTTGCCCAATTTTTTTGATAAACTAGGAATCAGCCGCATTAATCCTGACATTATAAGTTTTTTTAACACATTGGTCAAGGAGACGGTCCAGTACCGTGTATCTCAAAATTACGAGAGAAATGATTTCTTACAAACTCTTATAGAGTTGAAAAAAGGAAAATTAATGAATGGCCAAGGTAAATATTGACTTTGTTACTAAAGTTGGAATGTTTATAGTGAATTTATTATTTCCTCATTAAATTGGTACTTATCTAAACGATACAGAATGTCGTAGAGGTCATACCTACTTGTAATACCTACTTTAAAAAATCAATAAGAATAAATAAATCACAGTTAACCGTAAATTGTAAATAACTTGCATAAGTTTAGTTTAAGTATAGGGTCAACATTACCTTGATTTTTTTTTATATTGTATGTATTTTTAATTTAACGAATTCCAACTAAACAATGTTTTATTTGTTGGATTGGTTTAAAACAGTGAGGTTGAAAACTTTTCAGACTTATGGTCGGTCGTGGTAAGTTATCAAACTAGATAAAATATTTGAAATTCTATCCAATTATGTAGAAAATTTTCCTTTCCGTTTTCTTAGCAGAAAATACTGTATACATACATATGTATTTAATTTTAAAACCATTACGTACGTATGTATTATGTCGTATTTTATTTTTGGTTAAATTGTTTTATTTAATTTACAATGTTTGTTACTATGTTAGTTTGTTCGCTAAATATATGGGAATGATAACATACAACGACCTGATAGATTCCAGAATAGCTCCAGACTAGGGAATAGTCAACAGCTAACAACATAATTACAAAAATTTAAGCTTTAAGATATAGTACATAGTATATATTTATATATATATAGTATATATTTAAATTATATATATATATAGTATATATTTATATTATATATAGTATATATTTAAATTAAATAGGTTTTTTTCCGTTTTTAATAAAAGTTTATATGATATTAATTAACTTGTATAAACACTAATTTTTAATATAATTTATCGTAGCTGAAGGCCAAGAAACCGTGAAAGAGTTTAATTTCTCAATGACGGATATAGCTGCGAACGCAGTTCTCTATTTGTTCGCGGGGTATGAGACCTCAGCCACCACTGGCCAGTTCGCAGCGTACGAGCTGGCCCTCAACCCTCGCATCCAGGCCAAGGCCAGAGAGGAGGTGCTCAGGGTGCTGGCCCAACACGAGGGCCGGTGCACGTATGAAGCTCAGAATGAAATGATTTATTTGAACATGGTTATTGATGGTAAGTTATTAGAATATCATCAGCATTAATATGTATAACAAACTTGTATCTGGTTGCTATCTGTACATGAACGATGTCATAAACGATTACTAGGGGTTTTTAGTAAGAAACAGAATCCAAAACAAAGATATTTGGATTTTATGTCTGTTTTGGCTTCTCTGAAATAAAATGTCACCGTCAAAGAAAAGTTACCGCTTAATTGTGCTGTACATATGCCTTATGAGGCGTTGCAATATTTGTCACGAAAGAAAAAAGAAAATTACAAAAAAAGTAAAAAATAAAAAGAGTGAATGTTCGCGTAACTACGATGTTCACTGACCTATTATACTAAGCTCGTCTCACAATGTGAGGTGTAGGCCATAGTTCACCACGATGGCCAAGTGCGGATTAGTGGACTTTAAACAACTTCAACTGCCGTTTGTGGAACCCACAGAAGTGCAGTAGTGCAAAATTGCATATTCGTTATTAATTTTATACTATACATACATATCTTAGAATTTAAAGATATTATTTTAAAAACATGTAGTTTTGGGAATTCATTGGTTATATTTATCAGTTTTTATTTATTTTTAATTATTTTTATAATGCTTTGCTTTTTAAAGAAGACGGTGAAAAAACAAAATTAGTATAAAGGCGTGCATATCACTAACAGATTTCTTCCAGCCAACCTTGTTAATATTTTTAGTTTCAATATATTTCAGTTTTAATTCAATTATTTCAGAAACGATGAGAAAGCATCCACCGATGCGCGCTTTATTTAGAAAATGTACCAAAGACTACAAGCTACCAAATACTGATCTGGTGATAGAGGAAGGAACACGGGTATTTGTACCCATCGCTGCCATTCAGATGGACCCAGAAATATTCCCCAAGCCCGAAGTGTTTGATCCGGAACGATTTTCTCCGGAAAATAAGGTCAAAATGCATCCGTGTCACTGGATGCCGTTTGGCGAAGGACCAAGAAAATGTTTGGGTATGTCGAACTTATTATTAAAAAAAGATTTTTTTACAGACAATATATTTTTGTAGGAAAGGACTAATGAATTACTAGCGTTTTCAAAGTATATACGTATTAGGAGTTAACTTTTTATTTACTTGCTTTGTTGAAGGAAAACATCTCGAAAAAACCTGCATTGCAATATGCTTCAGTTCCGATAACAATTAATTTTAAGAATAAGGAACGGTGGCGATCAGATACTTTATTCAGGCTTGCCGCTCCTATGAATGTACCAGAAGTTGGTGCCTATTAGTAACCTGTTCTTCAGTCCCCACGTGGATTAAACGTTATTTATTTGTTATTTGTTATAGGTTTGTTATGTAAATTAAGGTCGTGGGTTCAGTCCACATAACAAACCTTTCTGTGATGAACAGGATAATGTTTGTTCTGTGTCATAAAAATATCTATAGTATGTATTTAAAAACATATATGTATGGTTATCAGTTATCTGATCACCATAGTACTTTTAATGCTTAGTTTGGATTTAGTCGGCCATGTGTGTTGTACTGAGAATTCGGGATTATTACTATAACACCAAAATACGAAACTTTGTCTTGGCCTTGACCCCAATATACGAGGTCATTCAACATTATTAAATTATGTTATTTAATATTATACATTATTAAATTATGTTATTAAGATTAATGATCACAATATACAAGCAATATATCCTTCACCTCCATCAGTTCATTCTACTGAACGTCCTCGTCATATTGTTCTAAAATTACCAACTTTAATTACAAGTTCCACCTTCACACCTAAGTGTTACTACATAGTTTACAACAAACATAAACATTGTAAACTATTCACTGTTAAAGTGTGTGTTAGAATGAATTAAACTTCTTAGCTGATTTAAAACTTCTGCAGCTTTTAACATTAATGCAAACGGGTACTTACGATCTGTTTTTTTTTATCGATATTTAAAGAAGTCAGTCTTGCCGTGACCATGGCCCATGTAACTGGGTCGAAATATCAGTGATAAAAATAATAAACAGATCGTGAGTTCCCGTTTGCATTATAATGTTTAGTATCTGCGACGTTATTAGTCTTAAAATATTCTGTAGTTTTGTTCACCTAAATGCGGGATATTTTTTCTATAATTTTTAAAACTTTTGGAAAATAATTATATCTATAAAAACGGTATTTGCTAGACTCTTCGCCTTGTTTAAGTTCACATTATAATCCTAGGTGCGATGCATATTTTTTACCCTAGATTCCACCAGATGGTAAGAGGCAATTACGCTTCCACTTAGTAGTTAAGTAGACTACAAGTACAATAGGGCGGCCTATAATACCAACTCCAATCCAGTGCTGCAGACTAGGGTGTTGTGAGAGACGACCAAAGTTAGCTGTACGGTGGTAGGGCTTGGCAGAAGGATACTTTCATCATTTGGGATAATAATAACTATCCTGCATGGGTGGACCATTGAGAACTTTATGGACAACTCTCAGGAGTGCAGATTTCATCTGTTTTCCTACACTGTAGCAAGTTATAATAAATTTCTGATACGTACAGAACTTTGAAAATTTGAGGTGCGTGTTAAAAATTAGAGGATTTGAACACAGGACTTCCAGATTGAGAGACCAACGTTCACACCACCTGGCTATCGCTACTCCTCAGAAGCATTGCTTTACCAATATTATTATTGAGATATTAATATTAGGTACTTGTTTCAATAGTATAGGTTAAGCAACACCGGGCGCGGGCGGTAGCAGCTGTAGCAGGAGGAGCTACTAGTGGTAAAAATTTCATTACAGCTTCCGTGCTTCAGAGGGCACGTAAAGCCGTCGGTTCGTCGGTTGTCATAAGATAGCAAACGATAAGTCATGTCAGAGGCAGCATAAAAACTTCCGGCACTTGGGTTGGTCACTAACCCCCTCCATCAATCCGTATTGGAGCAGCGTGGTGGAATATGCTCTAGGCCTCCTAGACCAGAGCTCAGTAGTGGGCCATCGACGGGTTGGAGCCAGCAATATTACGGGTGTTTTTTGTCGTGAAGTCCGTCTGGCTAGTTGCCACCTACTTGCTTGAGTCAGCCGGATTCGAGATGCTTAGAGTTAGGTTGCAAGAGTTCTCCTCTTCTTCTTAACCTCGTCCTGTAGTCATCCTCTTTCCCATAATTCCTCTGTCACTTGTTCTTAAACGATATGTTGTTGATCCGCCCGAGGGCATGTCATTATAGATCTCGAATGCTACAGCGCTGTACTGTTTCACTTTTTTAAGGCTGAAGGTGTTGTGAATCAACGGATTATAATACATTTTGGGTGAAAAACGCATTTTTATAATCAGCACGGGTCTCGCCTCTAAATGAGAAGGTTAAGGCCAAAAAAAGAATAACTTACGTGAAATTTTGTTGCAATAATACCTATCTCTCTATGTTTTAGGTCTCCGTCAAGGCTATATCCAAACGAAGATGGCTCTTGTTAAAATACTGCAGAACTACGAACTTTTAATGGACGAGCGCACTCCAGTTCCGATGAAGCTGAAAGCCTCGTCGCTGGCTTGCGCCGCGGAAGGTGGTATATGGCTCAAACTGAAGAAACTATAGCAGCTTTATATTATTATATTACAAATTTAATTCAATGCAGACTGTGTTTTTAATAATTTACACCTATTTTATACAGTTTCCTAGGTCATAAGTACGTACCATGATTTGTATTTTTGACGCCGATATTTAGAACTGGTTTGGTAACGCAGTGATCAGTTGAGCTGTAACCGTTGTCGATGCATTTAGGTAAATATTTGTAACATTAATATTTGGTTTGTCTTCAATTCTACAATTTCGTGTACAGTTTTCCCCAGGATTGTACACACTTTTGTAAGGTGTCCAGGATTCAGAAAATTATTATTTGTAAAATATACTCATATATTGGTGGAAGCTTGTAATTGGCCTTAGATATATATTAAGTTTTCTAACTGTATGACATAGCTGTAAGTTTCTCGAAACTTTTAAAAATAAACAAAATATTGGCGTATAATAGTTATATATCGTGACTACAAACCATGAAATACTAAAATGTATATATATAGCGTCGCGTACCATGAAATAGTTCAAATATTTTTATATATTTCCTTGATATTGTATTCGGCGCCGGTTAAAAGATAATAAGTTAGCATTATTATAATATTATATGTATGCATTCAACGGGTTTTACGCGTACGTTTGGTATCTGTATAGTTTTGTATAGTATAAAACGTTATACACTTATACATACATCTGTGCTGGGATACTCTGGAGCGGATAACGTGGACAATACAAAGACTCATAGTTCTAGAACAAACATATGCCAGTACTTTTTTTACGCCCTGAAGGTGGACCAAAAAGCAGGCGGGCCACCTCAGGTAAGGTTACTGTCGTCTAAGGACATGAGCAAAACCAAAGGAATTGCCACGCTGGCCCTGAAGGAGAGTTCTCTTTACACCTTTCTTGAATAACTCCTCATAGCGCGCAGGAAAAACCTCAAAAGGAACTTTATTCCACAATTTGAAAGTACGTGGCAATAAAGATCTTGAAAATTGGACTGCAGAGGTTCTCCGCCACTATTGCTGAAGATAGAAACCATAGATTTATATATTAAGTTTTTGCCAAAACTTATATTACATATAAATTTAAGCCCATCCCGAAAACTACTAGACGATGCTTAAAAAACGAATACATAAAAAAGTACTGGCAGCAATGGCGCCTTTTTAAAAAAGTAAGCGGAATCTCTCACCTTTTAAAATCCTTAAAACCTTGTAAAGGAGTTGCAGATTGCTTCACGCTTCACGACAACACTCACGCATGCGGAATTTTAAATTTATACTGAGATAGGCAAATGTTGCATAATTTATTGTTAGTTAACTCTAAGAATATGTACGTAGGTACGCGGTAGTAGATATTAAGTAAGATAATTTATCCCAGAGTAGTATTAAAGGGTTTTATGAAGTTATAAGTTTTTTATTTGTTTCCTGTCACCAAATATATCAAGGTTAAAGTGAGCCAGTCGATAAAAAAAAATATGAAACATATATAGAAAAAATTTGAGAGCCTCAGATGAACGGAGAACCTCCTTCTTTTTTGAAGTTAAAAAAAATCCATCACAAACGCATTTCTCATTATTCTGTACTAGAAATATTTTTGTATTACCTACAAATTCCTATTCTTTGTCTAAAAATATTCTGTATATTCCTGCAGTTTCAATTTTAAATTCTGGCGGGAGGATTTGAAGTCAAGCAACTTTTTCTCAATTTTATATTTGAAGTTTGCTGAGATGTCTTCGGTCAAGGAAGTTCTAATAGAAATTCTTGTGATACGAATACCAAAGTAACTGTATACATTATTTGTTAGAAATGTATTTCGAACTGATCGTGTATGAAAATGGACATTTCTTGATATAGGATTGAATGTTAGAAATTTCAACATATTTATCTTATGAGGTGTAGTTCCCAAGTGATCTACATATATAGGGTTATATTACGGAAAAGAAATTAATTTCTATGACAATATGAATATGAGTTTTGATTGTTTTTCATTATTTCTACTATGTTTTGCGTTTCTTTTGAGCTACTATGTAATTTGTTACAAATAATAAAATAATCTAATATGCATATCTACAAAATTTTAGCTCGAAAATAGAATAGAGTTTACCTTCTGGCAACGTTAAGAGAAATGTTCGGATCATCTTATGCTATGCAATGAGCTGTAACAATACAGCTTTCACATCGTTTTTACAAGCTTATATTTAACTTAAAGTGTATATTTGCATGTTACAACGTCATTATGTTAGTATATACATATGTTTGTTACGGGTCAAATTTTGCAAGCTTTATACTCACTTCCGTTTACACTACTGAAACTTTGCATAAACCCTCCGTACTGATGACAATACGTTTTTATGATAAGCATGACCTGATACTAAGTTCACGAATGGCTCCAGACAAGGGAACTCCTCAACGGTTAACAATACAGTTATTAAATTTTGTGGATTTCTTTGTATCACAGATGTATAATTAAAAATTGTGTTTTTGAGTAATTTAATAAACCTTCTGTCTGTGATATCCTTTGTATTGTAAAAACAAGACAATTAAAAAATATTACGCGTTACAATATTAAGTTACACAAATATAAGAGGAGAAACGAAATTAAGATTATTTTCCTAAGAAGTTTTCGAAGTGAAATCCCACTGGGCGTACGGCGTACGGCTAGTCAGTAAATAAATAAAAAATGTAGTCTCTAATTTAAATATTTGATGATATTAAACCCACAACGTCGGCGGGGAAGATTATAATGTAATTATTCGCGTTGGTTCCTCTTGCATTTTGTAAGAGATTAAGCCAATTTATTAAGAACTTTCGCTATTACTTGTTAAGATGCGAAGAATGTTTCGATGAGTATCTCAGTACTGCATTATCTTTTATTAGTTAACAAGAATACATTATTATACACGCATTAATTATGAAAAATGTAAAAGTATGAAATGAAAAATGTAAAAATTTTAGGCATTACAACATTCAACAATTTAATTGTTATATATTATATTATATTATAATATCTTATATTGCCATGAATTGCTTCCATTTTAATACCTGACTTTGGATTAGTCCAATTGGGGTTAATTGTAGGATTTCGGTTCCAACTGCAGGTGCGGGTAACTTTATATCGACGACCGAAAGCAATAAAGACGTAACTCTTCAAAGAACCTCATAAGAATTACTCTCTTATACGGAAAACAATAAGGGCATAACTCATCTGAGCTACTCTAGAGTGTTACG
>DWJZ01009323.1:0-10782 GCA_018249125.1 Asbolis capucinus
GTCTGATCACCATAGCACAAGCTAACGCTTAGTTTGGGTTCAGATGGCCTTGTGTGAGTTGTCCAAAGATATTTATTTAATAATAATATTAACAGTGAATTGTTATTATTTTTCAGACGTAAGAAGCAAATGGTGGGAATTTTTCCCCTAGCAACTATGGGGGGACCTTTGGTCGCGCCGGTGTCCAGTTTACTGCGAGCTGTACCACCACCGCCGTTGCCCAGGTGAATGTTACACTCTTAAAACAATTGTTTAGTCACTGGTGAAGTATGCTCCAGGATTCCTCAGCAATGAGAAGACCCGTGCTCAGTAGGAGGCCATCATGCATTGGTTGGTGGGCACTAAGTGGCATGTCAACAAACATAGCTGCAAAAACACATTCACTGCGACAATGTGATTGAATATGTTATTAATATCTCATTGTGGTAATCAAAGTGTCGGAAGTTTTAAGGCCTCCGATACGGCTTAACGACTGCAGCCTTGGTATAATAACAAGTTTTTAAGTGCTCTCCGAAGCACAACAAAAATCGATTTATTTTTCCACTAGTGGCCAAAATAGATGCTTAGAAAACTAATAATTTCGTATACCCGTGTCCAGTGTTTGCGGTTGAGTGCGGTCACTCAGCTGTATGTGTGAGCGGGATACAGTGATACGGCGCTACCGAGCCGTTTGTGTTTTTACGCTCTCGGTTCATTAACGTCGTTACATCTGTACATTTATTGCCACCGCGTTGCAACTAGACAAGAAACGTATTCTACCATAATACTTACGGGAAGGGACTTCAGGCTCAGTGGTAGGCCAGTAAATGTGTTGAAGTCAAAAATTGAGCATTTTTACAAGCTCTTATTTAACGTGTAGTTTATGTTTGTATATTAGTATATTTGTTCGTCCCGCCTCTTACACTGTGGATCTGAAATTTTACATACTGCTTCAGTTCCGATGACAATGTATATTTATGATAAGCATGATTTGGTACTACGTTCAGGATTGGCTCCAGACAAGGGAACTCCTCAATGATTAACAACACTGTTGTGAAGTTTTTTATATTTATTTGTATTTATGATCTATATTTAAAGCTTGTATTTTTAAATATTTCAATAAAACTTGTTTATCGTTATAGAGAATTTTCGCTATATGAAGTGAACAAATACACACATGTGTGGGTTTTAACGTAAACCAACCAAGTTATGCTCAGTTCTACTTTATAGGGAGTTTATCGTTATAAAGGATAACGTTCTAAAGAATTTACACTGTATTTGAAAATTATGCTTGTTTTGTGGCCTCATTTACAGTGACATGTGACGAGTAGCATTTGAGTTACCCATATTGTATTCGGATACATATTGTATTAAATTGAATAAATGAACTCTCATTTAAATCTTTTTTATACAGTAAATAAATGTTAACACATTATTTATTCTCGTTCATCCAGAATGTTCCGCACGGGTAGACCGGGTACTTCGCCCGTATTGGGTGTTCCACCCCACGATCACCTGAATCCCGACGTGCCGGAATTCGTGCCTCAAGCTCGCAGGAATGGTATGTATTTGTCACCTCGCGAATAATTCTACAAGTATTAAATTTTTCGGTTGACATATTGATATCGTAAGATTTTTGTATGAAATTCGATCCATCCAAAATTTGCCGCTGTCTAGTACTTAATTAAAAGGTCATATTATGGTTATAGTATGCGTTCAATTAGTTTATTTCCCAAACTTATCCATACATTATAGATGTATAAATGATTGAAAGTGGCTATTTTTACTATTAGATTACACTAATCTTCTGAGCAGTGATAGCTTACCGATTTCTCGAACGATTGTCCTGGATTCAAATCCAGCTACGCACATCTCTAATCTTCAAAATAATGCATACCAGATGTTAATTTTATCACTTGCTACGGTGAAGGAAAACATAGTGAAGAAACATGCACTCCTGAAAGTTCTCCATAAATTGTTCGAAGGTGTGTGTACTTCATCAATTCGCATTCGGTTAGCGTAGTGGACAATATCCTGTTACATTGTGAGTGTGGACCCGAGTCCAGTAGTGGGCCAGCTAAGGGTTGGTTGGTGATATGATCTTTATCTCCATTTAGTCAATGCTGACTTGTATACATAGATGACTTATTAAAAATGTAACTTGCAAAAGTTTACGAACGTGTTGTTTTACGTGTAGCGTTGTGTTGACAGAGGAGCCGGTCGACGGGGCGCCGGCCCCGGAGTCGACGGAACCCCCGCAGGCGGAGCGCAGCGATGATGTTTGGACTGAGGTGAGAGTTGTTCTTGATACCTCTAAATAATATTTTTGTTGGGTTTTTTAGGTAATCGCTGATAAAGTAACAGATGAGTCACATGGGATAGGAGGTCGTTCTAGTATTACGTAATGTATCTTTTAAAGATTATTTAATCTCCCTAAATGTTACGTAACACTTAAGTGTATTTGATCTAAAAGTTTCAATTATGTTTCTAATATTCTCGTATTAGTCAAAATATAATCATATTATAAAAAAAAAACAAAAGTTATGGTAAGTCAAGAATGGACTTTGGCATTTTATTATAAAAAATTACACTTTACTCCATAAAAGTTCGCTGCTCCTTAAGCAATGATAGCTTAATGTTATTCCTACGAACTTTTATTAACATTTGACTTTTTTTATAAAAAAACTATAGTGAATCATAGAACTCGTGTTACATAAAAAAAAAATTACAGGTGAAACGTCGTACAAAGGCCGGATCCCGCGAGCGCGGCGTGGCCACAGCGAACGAGGTGGAGCCGAGGGAAGGGCGAGAGGCCCGCGAGGAGGCCTCCGAGGCCCGGGAGGAACTGCATTTTCAACTGGACGAGGAACTGGACCTGCCGCCACCTAGACACAACACCTTCACTGATGCTTGGTGAGTGACGGGTTTAGTTGCTGTTAAAGAAATAAAAATTAAATTTTGCTTTTGGTCTGGAGTATAATAAAGAAATACGAAAAGACCTGTACTTTTTAGTGGACTGTCGATTGTTTATTTATAAATATATATCGCAAATATTAATTTGTCGCTCAAGTATAAATAATCAAATTTATTTATTTCAGACTGGGTCAATATTTTTAAGAAATAATTTAACTTATATTAAACAAAGAAAAGTACGAAATAAATTTATATGGCTTAAAATTACATTTCATTCGAAACAAAAAAAATATGAAATATATATATCAGGCTTAAAATTACATTACAGAAAAAATCTACATAAAAAAACTCATAATATAAAATATAAATTAAGGTTTATCGTTTTATATTTGACGATGACTTCAATACAAACTTCCTTCCTATTTCAACCACTTTAAGCCTTCTTTCGCTATAAAATATGTTCTTTCTTATGTTCTAGTCTATTTCTGTACCGTGTTCTATCGTTTTCTTATCGTTTCTATGATTTAACCTTAAAACCCCAACAGAGAGAATAAATACACATAAGCTCATACATCAGTAACGATTGATGATATTTTTTGGTTATTTAAATATGTCTGCCCTGCCCAGGTCTGACGAGGAGTCCGACATGGAGCTGTCCGATCGCGACGTCGGGCGGCTGTTGATCGTGACCCAGACAGGCCGCGCGCCACGGCACGACGGGCACGACCGCCAGGGGGACTGGACCACCAGGACCAAGATCACTCAGGACCTGGAGCAGGTGAGGACTGGTGGAGAGGGAGGGAGAAGGGGTTAAGCAGGGATTTGAGGGTTAAGGATAGATAAGGAAAGAGGAGATAAGTTGAAAGCTATGGAGAAAGAGTAAATGGCAAAGGAGGAGATGGGCTTAAGGAGAGATGGAGAGAGAAGAGAGAGGAGATGGGGTTTAAGAGAGATGGAGACAAAGTAGATGTGATTAGGAAGAGATCGAGAAAGAGAAGATGAGTTAAAAAGAGATGAGAAAGGAGATAGGGTCAACTGTTGCTAACTTTAGCGTAGTAGGCATCGTTAATGCCTGCATGGTTGACGACTACATAAGCTACTAGGAGGCCCTATACAGAGCGAACTGTTTCTTGCACCACAGAAGACAAATCGTCGTTCAATTAGACACCGCACGCGACTGATTGGTAGATGATTGGATATAATTTGTTTCGCAGGTTATCACTGATGGACTGAGACGCTACGAGGAGGACCTGTGGAACGATTCTGAATATACATCGGTATGTATGTTTGCGTTTTTCATTTCTGATCGATTGATTTTCGTTTATGCGTTGAATGTAGGTAACAGTTCTGAAATTATGAAAACCTTCTGAGTGGTTCTATTTAAGTTCTGCTTTTGTTCTTAAAACAGGTTTTAACGTGACCATGTTTTCCTTAGCGCAATTCGATATTATATACTATATTAAGTTCATACATTATGTGCTGAGGATAAAAAGTTTACGTTATATTTTTGATATTGGTTGCTATGAACATTCTTCGTCCAGTTTAGCCGAATAATAGATATAATAAGCATTGTTTATGTATGTGTACATTCATTATGTGTGTTGTGTGTCATTGTAGTCATACGGCAGCGGCAGCGGCCAGTACCGCACCGTGTCTGTGATCAGCCGCTCTCAGTTCGAGGCGACGCTGCCGACGGAGCGCCACTCCAACCCGCCGGAGCCGCCGCCGCCACCGCCGCGCCCGCAGCCTGTGAGTACATACACACGACAGATACACAAATCACAGGTACAAAAAGAAGAAATACACAGATAACAGATACATATCTCAGAAACTATTCATCAGATGTCTGCTCAAATTTATTCGGGGGGACTACACTTAAATTTCTTACATGTCATTTTTAAAATTAAGAAGCTTAATACCTGACAGAATGCAATAACAATAAACCTTATTCTAATATTCTAAGAGCCTTTTTGTGTGTGTCAGGTGGAACAGCCGCAGGAGGCGGTCGGGAAGGGCAAGAGGCCGAAGCGCACCGCTCGCTTCTACGTCGCCAACAAGGACCCACACGCAACTGATGTCATGTAAGTTATGATATATTTGCGGGGAAATTAAATTTAATACACTAATACCTTGGGCCCTAAAAACTTTTTAATGTTACAATACGGGAGTTTTGTAAAAATAACGAAAAGTAATGTAACGTAACGTAAAATCAACTTTTAAAGCATTGCTTTAACACCAAACATTATTTACAAGTTTACAAGTATCCATTATCTACAATTACTAAATTTTTAACGCATTTGATAACTTTTGTACTAATTCTATCTATACCAGATGCTGTGTTGCAATTTAAAGTTTCTATAATTTTACTGATTTCTGTTGTATATGTTGGTGTTAGCTGAGATAGATTTGATGAAGTTGATTTGGTAGCAACAAGAATATTATATTTATAACGATCAGGACTTATTGCATTAGCTAAGGTCTTACCGATAGTTGAGAAAAAGTCATTAAAGTATTCACATATTTCTTGTTCGCCAACTATTACACCCATTTGAGTTTGTAGCTTAGCTGGAGCACTAACAGTCTTTACTTTATTGTAGCATAGATTATTTATAAGAGACCACATTTCAGCAGGTTTATTTTGACAGTTTTTAAAGGATTTGTAGTAGTATTCATTTTTACTTCTTTGTATTAGTTGCGCTACATGATTTCTTTCTTGTAAAAAATCTTCTTCTAACTTGCTGTCATTAGGGTTTTTCTTAAGCTGAGTCCACAGTATATTTCTTTTGTAGATAGTGGTTTTCATCTAGAGAGTGTTCTTCGGTTAGGTTGTGTTTGAGGCTGCTGTGAAAAAAGATTGAGACTCCACCTCCTCTGGTGTTCTTTCTATAGTTGAAGTAGTGAGTATAATCAATAAGCTGAGTCCATTTGGCTTCATCTTCAGAATTTATCCATGTTTCAGTAAGGACTATTAAATGGAGAATGTCATTACCGAAAGACCGAATAATGCATCTAAGTTCGTCTAATTTTCCCTGTTTCCTCATACTACGAGCGTTAGCATATAGGCATTTTAATGATTTTTTACTTGTTGACATATCAGTACATCTATTAACAACTTGATCTGAGATCATTTCACCATTTTCGTTTTTGCCATAGTTTTTAGTTATATTTAATGAACATTTAAGTTTTTTAGCTGTTCGGAAATAATTTTGGGGACACCTTTTATATATTTTATGATGAAGTTTGTCTCACCTCTTTTTGAACGGGCTTCTAGTTCCTCCTTAAGGCGTTTCATATATGCTTGGTGTTTAGGCGTTTGGTTTGAAAAAACTATGTTGTCGTAATCTTTTAGTTTCGATTTGTTTCGCAGTGTATAAATTGCTGACTCTTGGGTTTCAAAACAAACTTTGACTGGACTTTTGGTATTTTTTTAATAAGTTATTTATTGTTTTATTTACAGTAGCAGCAGAAAGCACAAGACCCGGCACAGCCTCAACCCGCCCGTGGAGCACCACGTCGGCTGGATCATGGATGTGCGCGAGCACCGGAGACCGCACCGCGACAGCGCCGGGTAACTAACTATATACACATTTTCAATAAAATACCCGATGATAATATTTATATAACGTACGTTATGTGCGATTAGTAATGAACATGTCTTCAAGTCAAGGCTAATTAGGCTTTGCTAAATTATTGCGTTTTATCATCTAAGCCCGCTTCCTTGCTTACCGTCAGGGAGTATCGCGGTCAAGTACAAATTTATAGCATGTAAAAAAATGTTGTGATAGTGGTATCTTGTAAACTTTTTTTTGAACTAGCTATACTGCTACGTAATGCTGGGCCACTGATGATTAGTATGCTGAGTGGGAGATAGCTATTTATTGGCCGTTGCCAAAAATAGATTAAAACTATCCTTGAAATGGAATGTGTATTGTGTCAAAAATTGAGCTCTCATTGCTATAATTTTTTGAATTTTTAAATCGTAAACTGTTTATGTATGTAATCTTCACATAAAATTCACTCCACCAAAAAATTTATGGCTGAGCCATGAGAGAAATGTTCGAAAATATTTAAATCTCTACGCTAAGCAGCGCAATATTAATAAAATATTTGTCCACAGATCACTGGGCACTTCTCCGACGCTGGGCTCTTCGTGCGGCTCCGTGGGCCAGGCCCTACCGGCGTTCCATCATCCCAGTCACGGGCTACTACGAGAGAACCACTTCACGCAGCAAGCGTACCACAAATATCACTCGAGATGTCTTAAAGGTTTTGTGTAACATTATATTATTGTATATTATATATAACGGGGTCTTAGAATATGATCTATGATACCTCTAACATAAGGAGAGCTGAGCCCAACACAACACTGGGACAGTTATATTTGTATATTCAAACTGGGACAGTTATAAATGCGAAGATTACTAGATCGATTTCCAAAAGTATTTTACCGATGTAGCGGTATATTGTCCCTGAGTAACACAGGTAGTATAGACTAATTGAGGCGACGCATGGAGAGGCGCGTGCACATCTATGAAGGTAGTTACGAGGTTCTAACACGCTATAAAAATGTCCACCACAGCTAATGGTATAATAAAATGCCTTGTGTCTGTTTAAAAAAATATTAATAATTTAAAATACTTTGGAAGACCAGAAAAGCTCTTTAATACAAGGAGACTACAAGGACAAATTTATTTGTTTGTTTCAGAGCGCAAGAAGCTTGGCATAGGGCAGTCGCAAGAGATGAACACTCTGTTCAGGTTCTGGTCGTTCTTCCTGCGGGACCACTTCAACAGGACCATGTACAACGAGTTCAGGTAACATTTATATGTGTATTATATTTACAGATAGATAGATCAGTCTAGTAATTTTGAGAGAGAATGCATGGGAGTCTAGGTGGAAGGAAAAAAAATGTGGGTTAACAATTTTTAATTCGGGGTTCTATGAACATTTATGTGATTTTTACAGTGAAGAACAAAAATGTCGATATAGATTTTCTTATGAATATTTGCAGATAATTCTTGTTGAACAAAAAACCTCTAAATATCCTTCTACATCATAATTCATAACAAAACAAAGCCAAAAAACGTAGATATTATACTGTACTGTGCATTTTGTCTTAAACAGAATAATCAGTGTTGGTAAATATAGAGAGATTACTTTGCAGTATACTTGTAATAACATCACATTATGCAGTGTTCCGGTGTATTACGGAATGCGACCTATTTACACTATATCAGAGGTCGGCAACCAGCATGTGACCCGTAAACCATTGCCGTGCGGCCCACATACCACATTTACACGAAATTACGACGACATACGAATATTGGCCCGAAATATCTTTATAACTTGTCCCTTATACAAGGTGCCCTATATGACCCGTATGGTTTACCGAAGCGAACAGCAGCAGTTACTGATTTGAAAGCTATTTCAATTTGTTTGTTTGTTTGTTAGGACTTTGGCGCTAGAGGACGCGGCAGCGGGCTTCCGCTACGGGCTGGAGTGTCTGTTCCGCTTCTACTCGTACGGTCTCGAGCGCAAGTTCCGCCCGGAGCTCTACCAGCACTTCCAGCAGGAGAGCGTCGCTGACTACGAGAAAGGTTCGTTGATTTATTTATCTTACATAACCTCAAACGTTGCTGTTACATAACATATTATTTGTTTATATTGTTTTACTTTGGAATAAGGAAGCACTAAAAATCGGTAGCAGTTATGTGTTAGTATTGTTTTCGCTATAATATTTTAACCTATTTTTACAAGCTTTTATTTAACTTGCAATTTATGTTTTTATATTAGTATGTCAGTATATTTCTTTGTTACGCGTTAAATCTTGCAAGCTTAATTAGACTCACTTCTTACTAGTGTAAGGTTTCCGTCCTGATGACAATGCATTTTCATGAAAAGCATGATCTAATACTACGTTCAGCATTGGCTTCAGACAAGGGAACTCCGCAACATTTACTAGCACAGTTATGAAAATTTTGGTGTTTTTTCGTATTGGGGATCTATAATTAAAAAGCTTGCGAATTTAAATATTTTTAATAAACCTTGTTCAATATCTGTCTACACATAATTCTAAAATAAAACAAAATATTAAAACTTTCACTGACGATTTATCTTAGTACGAATTTTATCTTGTCAATTTTGTACATGTGTTAGTAACATTTTATGGAGTATGTGATGTATCATCTGCAGGTCAGCTGTACGGGCTGGAGAAGTTCTGGGCCTTCCTGAAGTACTACAAGCATGCTGGGGCTCTGCAGGTAGATCCCAAACTGCAGGCTCACCTCGCCAACTTCAAGACCATTGAAGACTTCAGGGTGTTAGAGGTATCTATTTACTATGCTAGCTTCCGGCCGTGACTTCACGCGCGTGGTGTGGTGATAAAAATTAGCTTAAATGTATTTCCGGACTATAAACTACCTCTGTGCCAAAGTTCCGAAGTTTATGGATAAATAAGTAAACGACAGCCATCCATTAATCTATCTTCACAAACTTTCACATATATAATATTAGTAAAAATGTTACCTGAAATTATGTAATAGTTTATTTATTTTAAAAACCCAATAATTTATTATGTCTTCTGAACCAGTAGCTCTCTTAACGTATTTCAAAAGTTCTGTAATACCAAGTCCATACATTATTATAAAATTTGTAAAACAGCTGTCGCCCGCGGCTAACCCTCGTTGGTATGCTGATAAAAATGTGTTATTACAGACTACAATCTATCTTATTGCTAATTTTATTCATATTCGTTTAGTAATTTTTCACGCTCACACATTTATAATATCAGAAGGATTTATATATACTAATAATAAAACTGTAACAGGGTCATTTCTGTACAGTATTTGAAAATTTGGATGCAGGTAGGTTTTGTATGTATACAGAGAACAAAACAATGTTTTTTTTTGGATTTATTGTGTTTCTCTCTGTCTATCTCTCTGTTCGAGCTGCACGCAAAAACCACTGGACAGATTTAGACGAAATTTTGCATGTTTGTGACTTATGCAAAGACAATGATTATAGGATACTTTTAATCCCAGAAAACTGCTTTAATAATTGGTTAAAATTAGTATGCCAACTCTCAAACTACTAGATAACCCTTTTTCCGAAGCGAAGCGAGGGAATGTTGTATTTAATTTATATTTAATTTCCAGCCGCAGCTGAACGAGCTGCTGGCGACGCAGGGCGCGGCGGGCCCGGGCCGCGGGCCGCACGCACGTCCTTACGACCGACACCGCTCCGTCTCTGAGAGCGACCGCGCGCATGCGCACTCCTATAGAAATCATTTCAGGTTTGTAGTGTTATTTCTCTGCTATAGGACTGGTGACAGAAGAAGGAATGGTGAGAAAAAGAGCGGAACTGACTGTCAAAAGGAGGGGATCCCAAGAGAGTGGGAGCAAGGTTTACAAAAATATAATCCTTCCGTGAAGCCTTGCCACTGAGCAGCTGACATCTGTCGTCTAGTTCGACGATACGACACCCTGGACGGCCAGTATGGGGCTTGGTATACCAGTCCACCCCAATACGGGATTTATAGCGGTCGAATGACTGCCCGGATTTCGCTTCGATATAGCAAAGGTCATAATTGCACATGGCAATGTCATGAGTACCCGTGGATTTGCACAGTCCATGATGACTTAAGTTTAAAGATATTTTTAGGACTAGATTGTAATTAAGAGTATATTGTAGTGAATTGTGTTTTAATTTAATTAATTAGTATAATATGTAGTATATGTGTATGTTTGTCCAGCCGGCCGACCCCACCGTCGGGCAGCAACAACAACAACCGTGGGCGAGCCGGATCCTGCGGCGCGCAGAGTGTCATCGCCAACTCCAGACCCAGGCGTGAGTTGTTCATAGCTATTACAGCGAATATGAAACGACAACAGT
>DWJZ01009324.1:0-10781 GCA_018249125.1 Asbolis capucinus
GCGTCGCGTTGTGATCATTACGTGAATGTCTTCAAGTCAAGAGTGAATAGATTTTTATCAAGTTAGTGCGCTTTACCATCAAAGACTATGTCTTACCATCAGATGGTTACGTAGTCAAGAGCAAACTTATTGAATATAAAAAAAACTGAACTGAACGGATAAAGTTTTGCACTGAAAGACTTCTCTATAGTTTTGGAACACATAGTAATGCTGCTTTTTATTAACAACCACCGCGGGCGAAGCCGCGAGCGAGACCTTATAGTAGTTATAAAATACAAATTTTATTTAGGTACTTTGAATTTAACTAGAGTTTAAGAGTATTTTTTAAACTAGTTTAGCGCTATCTAGCATAAAATATGTATATATCTTATTTAATATTTAATTATATCTCTCCACAGGAGAAATTAGTTCAGGCTCCACGAAAGTTTGTACTCCCTCCATGTATACATTTCTACATGTTATCCCCTTTCAGAAACCAGTATGATGAAGTCAGCTCTCCTAGTCCTGGCCGTCACCGCGCACGTGGCGTACAGTCTTCCCCCACCGCACCCCGCGGTGGTGGCCGTGAGACAAGAAGAAGAAAAACTACCCCCACATTTACGGAAACCAGCGCTTCGGAACCCTCACTTGCGGGAGCTGCTGACACTGACCAGCGTCCTGCATCACGGAGAGGAACCGGTACTTTAATCATTTATATCTTTTATCTCGTTAGATATACTAGTAGTATTCGTCCTTCAAAAGTTCAATGTTACGACGAATACGAATAATTTAGACGGTAGAGGCCTTTATACTTCTAGGAATAAACGTGATAAATTTAACTACAAGTTTACTGGTAACAGTTTGTGATAACAATACACATGTAATGTACAATATGCACCGGTCATATAACTAATGCAATTATCATAAGCTACAAATTGCAGTCGCTTCGCTTCGGGCGAACAGTTGTCCAGAGGTTTCAGAGTTCCCATACTAACTTTAACCTAGTATCCCACGGGAATAAGGGAGTTTTCTGGGATAAAAAGTATCCTTTAACCGTTGTCTTTATAAAAAACCATAAACAAGCTAAATTTCATCTAAATTAGTCTATTGGTTTCGGAGTTACCATATTAATTTAAACCTGTTATCCTGTGGGAACTAAGTCATTTCCCGGGATAAAACATATCTTATAATCATTCTCGGGCCTTAAACTACCACTATGCCAAGTTTCATCTAAATCTGTGCAGTGGTTTTTGCGTGAAACTCGAACAGACAGACAGACAACAAATCCAAAAAAAAATGCTTTGATCTCTATATCGATAACAAAGCATACCTGCATCAACATTTTCAAAAAATACTTAATGTACAGCACGGACCTTGCTACAGTTTTATAATTAAGTATTAATTAATAGTACAGAAATACATAGATATATAGCACATAATACCTTCTTTAGCCTTCTTTTGTCTCCTTTTATGTTATTCTGTAAATAAATAGGATGAGTTTACAATAAGCTTTCTAGAATAATTTTAAACTAAAGCACGCAGTAACTCAACACAACGTACCTCTCTATATTTCAGTAGATACAATTGGTTAAGTAGTAAGGCCACGTTTCTTGGTGGTGGCTGCCATTTATACCTTTCCAATTGCGAGTACCGCTTCCTAATTCTATTTTGTTTTATTTACGTACGTATGCTATATGTTTGTAGGTACTAGAACGAGAAGCTGACTCAGTTCCACGGAGGGAGATATACAACATTCTGACTCACGCCGGCTTCATCGGTCGTCACCACCCTCATCACCAGCCTCCTCACCAACCTCATCACCTGCCGATACACTTCCCTCGGGATCACCAACACTTTGACACGCCATTTTTAACAGGCCCTGACTTGCTGCAATATTTGTAAATTTTAGGTACTATTTGTTTTGAATGAGTTTTTTTTGTATGGTTGTATTTTTGTTTAAGTAGTAGACAAGAACTTGGTTTGCAGTTGAGATGTGAAAATTGTAATATTTTTTTGGTAACAAGTTAAATTGTTCCTAATCTTTAAACTGTAACTACATATATAAGACTCTCGTCTGTTACTATGTTAACGATATTTTACGTAGCTGTAGTAATTATTTATCTACTAAAATCGGTACTCAGTTTTATTTAGGAAATGTAAAATAGTCTGTACTAGAATATTATTATAACAAACAAAATGTGTACAGAAAACTATATCAGGCAAGTAACGTAAGTAGGTTCATAATGTATTTTTTTTGTATAAAAATATGTAAATAAATGTTATACTAAGTACAATATTGTATTATTTTTGATGAGTAAAGTAAGTAATTTAATTGTTTCCACCAATACCCAGTGGAGCTGTGGTTGAGTCTCCTCCAGGACTCCTCGGTTACCGTTCCCAGGGGCGGGGAGCTAACATTTGTTGTTGTCAAAGTAATAACATCTAAAGCTATCAGCAGCAGTCAGTTAGCAGTAGTTTTAAAATTGGAATGCTCATCACGTGTAGAGAATTTGAATGCCGCAGAGACATGTGAAGCTTGTTCGAATATCATTCTTCATCATCTCAACCCATCACGGCCCACTACCGAGCACGGGTCTCTTCTCTGAATGAGAAGGTTAAGGCCACAGTCCACCACGCGGGCCAAGTGCGGATTGCCAGACTTCACACACCTTTGAGTTTTAGCAAACTCATGCAGGTTTCCTAACTATGTTTTCCTTCACCTTTATAGCGAGTGACATTTAAATGCTTAAAACGCACATAACGCCGAAAAGTCAGAAGTGCGCGTCCTGGGATCCAAACCCGGACCCCCGAGTAGGAGGCCAAATTCTTAACCACTAGGCTATCACCGCTTAGAGTATATCAGGAACAATTAAAATAATGTCAACTATTGCATGCACGTAACTGCTTGTACCTTCGACACGACGACACCCACATCGCGAGTGCCTGATAAAAATTTACAACCATTTGCACAATTATTGAATAAATTTGTGTAATGTCATAATGCCACCGTCATCGCGGTATGATCGACGTACAAACCTGTCCTACTTCATTATCGACCACCGCCACATGAAGCAATGAGTTTACTGTCGTCGTCGTCGTGGAGGAGTGTTGGAAGACACGTCCAAGATTATTGTACCAACTACTGCTCGTTTGCGGGCGTTCGTTTCATGGCGGATGGTGGCAAACACTGGGTGGAAAGGTGAGATAGTATGTATGTTCATTTAAAACGGATTTTGACATATGAGGTGATTTTTAATACATTAGAATTATGCTACTTTAGGCAATATAAATTTTCGGAATGATACCCACAAATGAACAAAAGGGAAAATGAGTTTATATTCTGTCTTATCTTGGAAATTTTACCCACATTAAATGAAAGATCGTAAAAAGACCATTTCAAAGTTATATGATATTTATACGGTACCGTTGACATGACTGTTTTAACACAAATTGTCAAATGGCGTACCAATCATATGTCGCAGTCGGCTTGTTTGTTTTTTAAATATACACTTGATATGTAATTAGTCGACGAACAGGCCAACTGATGGTTAGTGGTCAGCGTCGCAAATTGACAGCATTAATACTGAACTTTTTACTGTTGTCGGCCAAGAGAGAAAGTACTAATTCTACAGCCTCCTGCCGGAACAAGGCATATTATGTGCTGGCTGCCACGAGCAAGAAGTTTATAGAAATCCTGGTGGACGCGATAAGATGATATAAATAATACCAACTATAGTACAAATAGAGAAATTTGATTTAGTATATTTAGTATAGTAATGACTTCTTAATTATTATTACGTAAGAAGAGAAGATAGATCACACCAAGAGAAAGGATTAAAAATAAAGTACAATACACAACATAAACAAAAACCATGATATTTCTCTCAGACAAACGAAAATAACTAAGAAGAAAATTTGGCTCCGCCTGTTTTAATCCCACTCTCAAAATAGACACGTAGAATAATTTTATTCCAAAATTAAACCATGTTCCATTAAATCCAACATGAAACCAGCCCTTACCTCCCCAGGATATTCTGGGCGATCCTTGTAGTGTTGTCGTGGTACGGCTCCGCGCTTCTGATGACCGCGACATGGGATGCGTTCGTCAACAGCCCCATCAGCTTCGGCGTGGAAACTGTTTACACCGACTGGGACACTAAGATGCCCACAATAGCTGTCTGCGAAACAGGGAATACTAACAAAATATACGACGTTTCTGATGCGTATGTAACATTACTCGTAACATTCATTGGTTAACGCAATATTATTAATATCATATGAGTTATGTAGACACAAGGCCTGGTACTCAGTTATAGTCCGAGGTCCCCGGTACATTTTTTTCACATGATCATGACATCAAGCTAATTTTTTTTACCTTCATTTGGATGAGACGTTAAATTTTTTCTGTTACAAAAATTGTCAATCGTGGTAGCTAACTGGAACAGCGGTGATACAGTGTCCACGGTTCCCCGGGAAATATTATGGTAGCACGCAACTTTTAGGACAATAGTCGTTCAGCTATATAAATATTAAATACGCCACAGTAAAAGGTAAAGTCATGTAAAGTGCGACATATTAAAATAATAATAATAAATTCACTTATTTCCAAGATAAATCTAATTTTAAGAAAAATATTGACATTCTTGTTTGGTGAATAATTGAGTTTACTTATTTTTTTCTAAATATTTAAACTTTAAAAGACTCCATTTTGAGATTTGGTAAATAATGCTTGGACAACTTTCGTCGTCGGTCAAATGTCGATACATAAACTTCGACGCGAACACGACGACATTTGATTATACTTCATCAAAATAAAACAACATAAATGTCATCCACATAAATTCCTAGTTCAATCAATAATTGCTTATTTGTAGAATTTGGACACCAGACCACCTCACTGACCTGGAAGACGCTCTGAAGGACATAGCATATTTCCGCGGTGTGGCCTTCCGGCTCATACAGACGTGTGCCCTGGCCAAACATCCAGATCCTCTGTGCCCTGTCTCCAACTACAGCTACTACGCCGAACTGATACGGAGCGAGTGTCCTCAAGTATTGGTCAACTGCTCGTACAATGACCAAAAGTTTAACTGCTGTGAATACTTCCAACCAATAGACACGGACATGGGACGCTGCTTCATTATCAATTCTATTCAAACTAAGTAAGTTTTCGCAGTTATCGTTACCGCGTTCACCCATCAGGTAATTACTCAATACTCACCACTCTCAAAACTAAAGATACTCAGGAAATGCCGACAAACGGGCCAACAGTTTGGCAAGGTGTACAAAAATATATTATTTTACCACTTTTGTTAAATAAATAATTTAAAAAATTAAAAAAATCCATCACGGTGCTTTAACGTGTGACATACAATGCTCGTGACTTCCCCTAAAATACAAGGGGTCTACCTAGAGCAGGGGTAATCAATCCGCGGATCGCGGCCTGCATGCAGCCCGTTGAGCATTTTTAAATTTATTTTTTAAGCTTAATAAGCTCATACACTGTGTCAAAACATTAAATAGTTAAATATAAAAAGCATTATGATACTAAATAGAAGTATTAATATAAAAACTTTACATATCAACTCTAAAACGTTTAGTAGGTTTAATTTGGTATATTAAATAACTAATTCATGTGAGGCCCTCTTGCAAAAATGAATTTTAAATTAGCCCTTTATCGAAAAAGGTATCTCATCCCTGATCTAGAGCATATTCCACCACGCTGTTTCAATGAGGAAATGAAATATTTGTGTCGGATATTTTTTGGTCACCACCAGTGGGTCATCAGATGTGGTTTACCGACTTCTATCTAGTAATTCCGACTAAATTCTTCTGCCTAGGGTGGTTGTTTGTTTATTGACTTTTGGAAGCATTCGAGATTTTTTTGCCATTGATGCCATTCTTCATGTCCGACTGAGCCCGCTGTTGCGTAATGAGCTATGTGACCTGCAGGATACAATATATGTGATATTATTAAAGTAATTAAAGCACCAAATTAAAATTTATATACACATATATATAATTTGTATAATTCACATAAGTACGTTGAAAGTTACATATAAGTTGAACATATATACATATATATGACATAAGTTGAAGTACGACAGTAAAACGTGAATTTTATCATTTCTTTCTTACATCTTCAGGAACCCGAAAATCTATGCCATGATTGTCAATTATAAGCAAAAACAAGGCGTCCTAAAGTTTGAAGTTCTAATTCATAGCATGGTGAGTACATATTTGAGCGTTCCATGCGACTAAAGGTTTAAAAATATTTATAACAAAATTTAGAACATCTGATTGGTAATCTTATTTAACAGAATATAAAAAAGTAGTCAATAATGAACTGCATTATTTTTGTATGTGGACAGGTGTACACTCTTGGGGAGGATGAGGTCCCCAGTATTACAACGCTGCAGTCAGCTGGTCTGAAGGTTGTTCCTGGCCATGTGTACCGGTGACTGTAGTTGTCCTTGTCGTATGAAGCTTTCAACTCTATATTCCTGTTTAGTTAGATTTGATAAATGCCACAATTTTTTAAAATGTACAATCAAAGACTAAGGCCAATGTAGCCTTCACCTCGTGGGGAAAGGTTGAGGTGGGTAACAAAAGGTTGCCTGTTTTTTGAGCATTACTGGTAAATTTCCTTTTCCTTTCATGACAGGGTCTGCATCCCCTCTCTTTGGCTGTTGATAATTACGCCTTTGATAGTTGACCGACACTCAGCCCATTTAATGATCTGAACTGGATATTGTTTGAGAAATGAACTCGTATAATTAATAATAATAATAAATATCTCTAGACAACTCACACACAGCCATCTGAACCCAAACTAAGCGTTAGCTTGTACTATGGTGATCAGACAACTGATAAACATACATGTATACTTTTAAATACATACCTAAATAAATATTTCTATTACACACCCAGACACGCAGAACAAACAATCCTGTTCATCACAGGAAAGTTTGACCTGGGTGGGAATAGAACCCACGACCTCCGGTGTAGTAGTCAGGTTCACTAACCACTAGATCAACCGGCCTGTCATTAATTCCATTAACCTAAAAACAGTAAATAAAAACCATGGTATTAACATAGTACTAATATATACTAGGTATTAATGTATACGTTATACGTTACGTATAATGGCCGTTCTTCCCTCAGCCGGCAAGTAACGGTCAAAAACATAGAGAACGATCCTCTAATACCAAAGACGACGGCCTCGCAGCGGGCCTGCCGCTTCCACCACGAGAACGAGGACGGGCTGTACCCGCAGTACTCCTACAGCGCCTGCACCGTCCGCTGCCGGAAGAGGGCGCAGCTGCAGTTCTGTCAGTGCAACGACCACTTCATGCTGGATACTCGTACGTATTAGTGTCGTACACATAATTTATATTGTGGCAGGACTCCCAATGCTACTGGCTCCTTGCCTGACGGGGTCTCCTGCCTTGATGGGTCCCTGCCTGATGGGTTCCCTGTGCCGTAATGTACGTGCTAAGAAGTGACCTGACATATGACATAGTATTACGTACTAAACCCTTCTGCAAAATACAATATACAATTTGCATGGCATGGAGTTTTGCCTTCCTAAAAATATATTAACGTGTTTGTTTAAAAAATACATAAAATAAATATTAGGTAAGTTTAATAAGAATGTTATTCAGCACCTTGAACTAAATCTGCATTGTATATTTTCTCCTGTTACCTCCTCGAACACCGCTGGACGATCGATCTACGCCTAACACTACGACCGTCCATCACGTATGTCTCCCCACATCATTTACATCGATAGCAATCTCATCAGATTACAGTAACACACCATTGTGTTTCAATACAGGCACTTTTGATACTAAGTCTATATCAACATACTATTTATTTGAAGTCGTTTATAATCAAAGCGTCAGATTTTTTTTAAAGACACAGACTATTAAACATTTAACTTGTAACTCAACATTTTAAGGTATAGCGAATGTGCAGCTTACCATTGCTCTATTAGCTATAACATCGCTGTCAAGCACTAATTTATTGAATATAAAAAAACCTATACATAGACACTACATATAAATATATATGTACCTACTAGCTATCAATGCATATATACCTATTATATCTATACCTGATTGCTGTCTTTACATGAAAGATCTTTTGGATTTGGCACAAAATATTAGTGGGAGTTTTTATAATTTTAATCATTTTTAGTTAGTCTCGGTAATCTCAGAAACGGCAAATCCGATTTGAATGCTTTCATTGATGCTGTACTTGGATTAATATTTAGTGTTTGTTTTAGCTAATCCATCCGATTAAATGATTACAGCTGAGAACCAAAAATGCAACATCACAGGCATCGTGTGTCTGCAGTCTCACGCCAGTAAGCTGACAGCGCTGAAGCCGCGGTGGGCCTCCCGCGCAGGCCTGGTCTGCGACTGCCTGCAGTCCTGCGATGAGATGGAAATTACCGTCATCAAGGATGATGTCACGCCGTCAGTACTAATGAATTAAAGGCTCGCTTTATCAGTAGTAGCGGGGTGACGGTGGTCTTCTGAACGGAGGGCCCCGGGTTTGAATCCTGCACGTCTTTCAACAGACATTTAAAACTTATAATTTTGATGTTTCGTTTTTCAGAATTCGGGCTAAGAAAAAACGAACTTTCGTGGAGATAGTGCTTGCCTACCCTCCTACAGAGAGATTTAAGAGGAACGTAGTCAGAAGTAGCCTTGATTTAGTTGGTGAGATCCTTTCATATACTATTTTTAATAGTTAACCTGCTGAGAGTTCCCTATAAAATGTTCAATGGTGTGAAGCATACCAATCCCCACCTGATCAGCGTGGTGGACAACCTGAACCCGAACATTGTGAGAGGTGACCCGAGCACTGTAGTAGGACAGGTACGGATGGCTGATGGATGATGATGACGAATGATAATATGTTAAAACACTTGTTTTCAGTATCCATCGGCAGCACGGCCGGCCTGTTCGTTGGTGCGAGCTTGCTCAGTTTCGTCGAGCTTATATTCTTCTTCACCATCCGCGTCATTGGCAATCTCTGGATATCCCGTCAAAAACACACTCACAATACAAATAAATGTATAAGCGCACCCCTCCGGTTTAACAAGCGAATAAATTATGTGAGCTTCAGGAATTAACATTTCAAGGGAAAAAAAAAATAATGCACTATTTTTATTAATATAGAACACTAGTTTTTTCCCGCGACTTCGTCCCCTTGCTACAGTTTTCATCCCCACACATGTCGAAAATTCACAAACCCTTGAACAACCAGGGGTGCGTCGTGCCGTTTGATGGTAGAAGGATGTGGGGAGGAATCAAATGACACTCAGTCTCTACAATGTCGAGAGACTGGCATCTAGGCCAGTTCTTCCATTTACAGTTACATTAAAGACTATAATTTATAACTGCGTTATAAATTTGCGTAAACAAGTAACAAAAATGTATCCATCCTCACAAACTTTCGCATTTACAATATAAGAAAGAATTGAGGTAATGAATAAGTTATGTTACACATGGGTTTCAGACAAATAAATAGGTCCAACATTTTTTTTCTCTGCATTTAGCCGCTGTGTGAGCATATACATATGCGATAGATGAGAGTGACCAGTGATGCCGTGGTCCAGCACACTCTGCAAGTGGCCCAGTTTCTAGCGGAAACTTGTACTTATAGCTGTTGTGGCCATTGAGTGGCTATGACTTTATTGTCAATAAAGTGAAGGGAACATTCCCACCCAGGGCAAACTCTTCTGTGATGAACAGCAACGTTTGTTCTGTGAGTCTGGGTGTAAAAATATCTATATAAGTATGTGTTTAATATATACAAATATGTTTATCAGTTGCCTGATGGCCACAGTACAAGCTAGCGCTTAGTTTGTGTTCAGATATACATAGATGTATGTTAGTTGTCCAAAGATATTTATTACCTACCAATTGGAATATATCGGAAATTCCTACACAATTTGAAATTTCATAATCGAATACGACAAATATTGTAATATAATTTTAATTACAGGTAACAATGTTATAAAATCAACAATTTTAGAGTTAACTAATTAAAGATGTTGCAACAAATTAGACACATTTTTGCTTCAATTACTTTAATTTAACAAGGAAATAATGTTGCACCTTCGTTTAAATGTGAAGAAATAAACGTCTTATAAGTACATTTAAATTACTTTATTTTAAAACATTTCATTTTAAAAAGATCTTATATGCTAAGTCGTTAACAATTTAAAATTTGATATGAATATTTTTAATTAAGTATATTTTTTATTTTATTTTACCAATAGCTTAATATTCTAACTGAGCGTGTAAGAATCAATCTATCTTCCACTTTTTTTTCTTAATAAATGAGTCTATAAATCTCAAAAATCAGGAATCTGACAAACTTAAATTTGATACTTTTCAATGTTTTATATATATTTTTTTTATTTTCTCTTTTACTTATAAATCAAGCTCTTACCAAGTTAAATCAAGGCATAATGCAAAATAATAATAATTACATTATTTTGAAAGAATATAAACTCCTGAAAAATTTAGTAGTAATGTATGTTTCATTTTACCCATATCACTTTGTTATGTTCAAAGACATAACGCATAGTTTGGCGGAATGTAACGCATTAATGGCGGGTGGTGAAGACCCTACAAGATTACGGCTTGTTTAGTGCGGATCGAAGTTGCACAGAGTATTGTAATATATACAAACCGTAAGTTACAAATTATATACCAACAATTTCCTTTACCCAATAACAATGTAAAATACCTTACACCTAACGCCTAAAATACTAACTTAAAAAA
>DWJZ01009325.1:0-10781 GCA_018249125.1 Asbolis capucinus
ATGCAGCGATGTATTGATGTGAACGGACACTATTTTGAAAAGTTATAATAAAATCAATAACTTGTTAGTTTACTTAGCTTTTGATTTTCTAAGAACTTTCAGTTTGACCCTCGTATTTTGCGCAATTTGAGTATAGGTGCTTTAACTCTCATAACTACGCTGACAGTAGAAGAATGGGTGACCGCTGTGGAAAAAATTCATGACTGCTAATATGGTTCGGAGTGCACAAAAAGCCATTGGTTTCTATCATCAGATGGCATTGACAAGGCTTACCTAGTCAGTCAGTTGTTACTTCAGACGTCATAAGTCACTAACCCGTCCACCAATCCGTATTGGAGCAACTTTGTAGACCGAGAAAGTTGACACTGCAATTCTCATACATTGAATGCGAGTACCTGTTAGGCATTGTGGAATATGCATTTAGCATATTTAGAATTAAGATAATTTCAGCATTATCTTCAATACCTTAAGAAAGAAATTATGATATTTATGTGTTTCAAATATTAGGTATAATACTAATATTTTAGAATTACTCACATCATCTAATCCCAAACTAAATAACTTTTACTTTTTATCCATACATGTATATATATATGTACGTTTTAGTTTTTAGTATGGTGATTAGACAATTTCAAATTATATACTTTTCACTACTATTTAAAATTTATACTGTTATTTCCACAATTTAGTTTTTGGTTGGATTTGTGTATTACAAATAAATCTTCAAAATGTTTAAATTACGTTCAACGTGCGTGTAAATTCGTGTTCGTGTTAAACGATTTAAAGCATTGCCAACTTGCAGTTGTTTAGTTCGTAGCATAGTCCTAACGACTGTTTGAGTGCGCAGTAATAAAACTAGGAACTTCCATTAAAGTAGCAATGAGTGCAAATTGATTTAGCTTGTTATGATATAAAAGTAGCTAAGACTGTGACGTGATGGTCCTGCCGAAAATAGGAACCCGATGGGTCACTTTGAGTCGATACCTTACTCGTTTTCCATTGATTTTAACAAGAATATCCTGTGAAAAAATCTTTAAATGGAACGAAAAGTGGGCAGTATAAATAAATATCTTTGTGTGAGTTACACATGGCCATCTGACCCTAAACTAAGCGTTAGCTTGTACTGTGGTGATCAGACAACTGATAAACATACATATACATACATACATATATTCCTATATGTATACATATTTTTACAACCAGACAGACAGATTAAACATTCTTCTTCAGCACAGAAAAGTTCGACCAGGGTGGAAATTGAACCCACGACCTTCGATGTGGCAGTCAGGTTCACTAACCATTAGATCAACCGGTCTGTCAACTCTTACGTGTCGATGTGTACGTTAATAGTTACTGTTAAAGAATCACACTCTCGCGGGATTCCATACGATATTGTGTTATGTGCGTATCAGAAGGTGATTATCACATTCTACAGTGATAAAGACATCGTGAGGAAACCTGCACTCACGAGAGTTCTTAATTAAGTTCTGAAAGAGGTGTAAAGTCCATCAATCTGAACATAGTCACCATGGGGAACTATAGCCCGTACTTCTCACATTGTGAGTGGAGACCCGAGCCCAGTAGTGGGATGTTACTGTTTGCAATACGATCCCAACTGATGGTAAGTGTCGATGAAGTTTTTGGTGGTTAAGCATATTTACTCTTGACTTGAATGTAAATGACATTGTAATTGAACGGAAATACCGTTGCGGACAACTTGTTCCAGTCCTTCGCGGTACGGGTGATAAAAGTCGAGGCGAAGCGCGTTGTTCGTACTGGCAGGATGTTTACGACGATACCTGCCGGATGGATACCGGCCGTGCGTCGGCTCGTTCGCTGATGGAATGGGCATGGGGGAATTAAATCATGTAATTCCTGAATATTACCTTCAAATCCTATTTTTCATTGGTTATCATCACGTCCATGAATAACTGATGCATAAAATAATCCCTTACATTCCCTGATATTTACATTTTTCATAAAAACCCCATCATCTCTTTGAGAGTGTAATTCCTGGCATGAATTAAAAACATGCGAGCTCTCAAATAAGCTCATCACTAGCAGGCACCACTCGCTCTGCTCCAGAAAACATCCATGGTGTTGACACGGCTATATCCCTCTAATGAGCAGCGAATTTATTCGTATCTTTTCAAAATATAGGTTACACGAATTCGTATCAACTTTTGAAGTGAAAATAGAACGTTTGAATTTACAGTGGAAATTATGAGTGTTATTTATTTATCTTTTAAATTGCTGATTAGCTGGCATTGCTGTTAATCTTTTTTTATGGACCCTATTATGAGATAAATGAAATTTGGCAATGTTTCTAACTACCTCATTAGTAAGATAATTCCATTTGAAATTTCTACCGAGGTATTTATAAAGCTAGTGGGTAGCATTTGATATGGCAAAACTTCAGCTCACTGATGGCCTCTAAATAGACACGTGTCTTTTTTGAAAATTGAGTAACTCATAGTCTGTATAGCCATTCGACAGACTCCATTACATTGCTGCCATGTGGAATGGTTAGGTCGTAAATGAATAAATAAATGAATTTGAAGGCTCCTATATAGTCTAGCGATTCCTAATTTACGTTAATACTCGGTACCGTGGAATTTACGTACCCTCCGAGTTCCGCAGTTACGGAAGTCTTTAAGATTTTTTGCCACTAGTAGTCATTGATTCTCCCACTAACCGTGCCCGCTGTTGCTTTCTTCACTGTATCACTGAGGTCCCATAGAAACCATTTAAGTGAATAAATCCGATATCAGGTACCTATGGCATTAATAATATTGATGAAAATAATAAACGCCAACTCATATTCCCCACGCTAGATTTTCGTTTGTCGCGATAAAAAGCTACAGTTTTTATATATTATAAGTTAATGCTTGATTACAGTCCCACCTGATGGTAAGTGGCGATATCTTAGATTAGCGCATTAACTTTGAAAAAGCCTGTTCGCTCTTGTCTTGAAAACGCCTACATTAATTTCAACGGAAACACAGACGCTGTCAATTTATTCCAATCCTTTGCGGTACACCTTACAAAGGACTACGCGAAGCGTGTCGTCCGTACCAGAGGGATACCCATAGAAACGTCACTCTAGCACGAGAACAAACATTCATCTAGCACGTAAACACCTGCTGCAAGAATCAAACCCGTAACTTAGCAATCACGTTCACTACCAACCAATCAACAGACTCGTTCAACATATCTCATCAAATTGAACTGAAATTAGAACGTTTCAATTTGATAGAGCGAAAACCACAAAATATTGATGTGTTAAGTGGCTCTAAATGGCTTTCCGAATGGTCAGGCGTGTGTTCTCACCGTTTATATACTCGTCGTTCAAATCCCCGTTTGGCTGTGTACTGCATCTGATTCAGTGCGATTACTGCTACACTGCGGATTGTAGTACACTTAATTACTTACAGCGCAGTCGGTGTGAAAATTGAGTTTTTATTCGTTGTAGCATTTTTATATATCTCATAGTATATAGTACGATGTTGGAGTCTTCAAGAGCAGAGTGAATGGGCATTACTAAGTAAGTGTGTCCAACATCTTATACATCACCACTTTCCATCAGGATCAATGTCATTAACTTATTATTATGTATAAATAAATAAAATAAATTATTATTAAATTTATACATCTTTTTCTTTGTCATAAGGACTTAAAAAGGCCAGATGATTCGTGTTGTGGTAACTGGGTATCTTCGCCCATATTTGCAACATAGAAAACTTCTAATTTAATCTTTGTGTGATATTAACAATATACAATTTCACAATACATTAAAACCACATTTTGTATACATCATATCAACCCATCACGGCCCATTGAGCAGGGGTCTCTTCTCTGAATGAGAAGGTGAAGGCCATAGTCCACGCTGGCCAAGTGCGGATTGGTAGACTTCACACACCTTCGAGTTTTGCAAACACCCCGGCATGCAGGGTTCCTCACGATGTTTTCCTTCACCGTTATACCAAGTGATATTAGAATGCTTAAAACGCACATAACTGCTAAAAGTCAGAAGTGCGCTCAGGATTCAAACCCGGACCCCCCAGTAGGAAGCCGAATTCTTATCCACTAGGCTATCACCGATGTATACGATTTATACAAAAAAATACACTACGATATAGAGCCGCCATATTCGATAATCCGAACCCAACATGGCGTATTTACGCTGACATTGATTTCCCCTACTTTCCTGAACTATGGCCCATTATATAAAGCGCCTGTTGGGAATCACACGATATCCGACATCTATATTAGAAGCGATAAGGGCTACCACGCTCGATATTTCCGAGTATGGCGTAAACGAAACTGTTTATATGTAAATATTAAATATTTTCATACGTTATGTTACGTTTTAAACGATAATATTCATTGTATACTGTAATCCGAGCTGTTCTTGTATCTATCTATGTGATATTACCAGGATCCAGAAAGCTGCTTTGATAATTTCTATTTAAGGCATCATTTATATCGAATAGATTAACTTAGGACTACGGAAATTAGATTACATTACAAAGAAAACATCATCTAAGATAAAAGGAAATTCATATTACATTACGAAACAGCAGTTTACATGTGAACTGTAAAAATATAATTAAAGAAAAAACAAATGAATTAAATCTAATACAAACCAGATACAAAACTAAAACATGTTTGTCCTGCCTCCGTATCCAAGATGGCGGCACTATGTGTATTTCTGACCAAAATCTGTTTAATCTCACCATGAATTAACAACATTTTGGTACGTTGCAAAGCCCTTTGAAATAGCTTTTGAAATTCTGTGACAGCGTTATGCTGTTAAACGGAGAAAATCGATTTAGCTTAACGCTTCCCGAATATACTTAAGATTCTACTCACTCCGAATATAAAGGATAGATAAGGAACTTAGAGCTTCGTAAGATGTTCTAGCTCGGCGCATTATGACGCAAAATTCATATGACATTGTGGTCTTCTTCCTGTTTTAGTACGTTATATGAAAAGAATTTATTTTAAGTTTGTTTTCTATCTCTACAGTAATTCTATTTCGACACAATTGCAACCTCAAATATATCACATCTCATGAGGCTAATCACGATAGGCGGATTCCTGTCGACGTTGATTCATTACCATTAGGTGTTCCGTCTGTTCGTTTGTCCACTTATAATATAATTTTACAATTACAATATAATATAATAACTACACAGACTTCTTTATCCAGCTCTGTGTAGTTCATAACATATTATTTGTTTTTTACATATTGTTTTAAACGATGTGCTGAAGAGTTTCTTTCGCCTTTTCTTCTCCTCAATAAAGTACCTTTCCGAAACTATGGTAGATTAAAAAAATGTTTACATGTGTTATACATGTTACATTTTGATTTTGTATAATCGCACCCACTCACCCACACACACGTACACAATTAAAAATAACCTAACGAGCTGTACACGGTGTGATTTGCTACGCATCAACTCATGATTGACATGTCGTCATATCAATGTAATTTTGATACCAAAACCTTTTCCAGGGAATTCTGAACAAAATTTGTTAAAGACATCAGTGCCCCATCTCCTAACTTTTCAGAATCCAAAGCATAAGACCATTAACGATTTAAGATTATAAAGGCCAAAGGACCATTTATAAAGAAATATTTTTTTTATATAACCTAATAGATAATTTTCCTCTTTTCAGTGCGTCTTCGGAACGCGCTGCGTACACCTGGCTCCCGGACACCCGTATCGAGTTCAGCTCGCCCTACAGCCGACGGAAAAGCTCCAACTCGACGGTCTACGAGAGTGACTGATGGTGTGAATCCTTCGATCAACTCGAAGAAGCCTTGCTATGAACTCGGACACTTAGTGACACACGAGTGACATAATATATGTAGTGAATACGATACATCGATATCTCTCTTGGAATTTGTGCTTCTATTCTCTCTCTTTAACTCATTGTATATAACCGATTGATTAACTTAATTCACTTAGCTACAAGGTTATCTCATTGTTGTATCAGTCAACATTGTAGGTTCATCGAATTTCAATCTAAGAACTAAGAATCGCTTTGGTTAATGTTACTCTCTAATGTAATTTAAGTGTTACGGTTAAGTCTATCAACAAAATTCAAGAGTTTTGTTAAATTAGATATTAACATTCCTCACTGCCATGTAATGCTTTTATTTATTTGATCAAAATATTGTTTAAAAGAACACATTATACGCAGATCATATCCTTATTCCATGAAACTATATCAAAAAAGTAATTTAGAAAGTTTGCTGTGACTCCTAGAGCACAGATTTCTTCCTTTACGCTAACTATACGCATGTTGCGCGCCTTATGTTGCTTCACTTGTATGATCAATTCCGAAAAACTTTTTGGAGAATTTATCAAACAAGATTATAATTATATTTTAACAGAAACAACACATATCAGTGTGAAACGTGTTATCTTTGACGTAATCTCAGATATCGGCCGCGAGCGAGAATCAATTCTGGATTCCATTCAGCAGACAGATTACAAAGCGTGGAGCTAAGAAAAGCGATTTCTGTCAAAATAATACAGCGTGATTGGTTAATTCAAAATTGTGCCATATCATAAATCACAACTGGTGGAATACATCGCTTGCGGTGTCTTATAGACCAGTTGGCCTAATTTGTTGCAAGAAATATTTCGTCCTAGATGCGGGGTCTAGAAGATTATGTAGCTGAGGATGATGCCATTTTCATTGAAGGGTTAACCGTAAGCAATTTCAAATCTTCGCCACTCTTGTTCCTGGGTCAGATCTCTATGCTAAGAAAAATAAGATCTCTCTCTCTCTCCGGTTAGCAGATATAATTATAATTTGTATCTGACTGCTGATGTAATAATAACTATGCATTAGTAGTGACAGAAGTAAATATCAACAAACCATATCCTCTTCATCCTACTCATCTCTCGTATTCAGTAGAAAACCGCCCTTACCCAATATGCTACTGTTTTATAAAGTTACATTTCAACAGAGCAAAAAATAAATTGTAATACTCGCCTTTTAAGAAACTGAATCTTCTTCAACGCAAAGAACATTTTTGCTCATAAATTCGCTAATATTTTTGAATTCACTCCATGCCGGGAGAACCGTGAAACTTCCCCTTGGCAACCGAAAATGAATATTTATGACGAACAAGGAGTAATGTGCCGTTTATGTGGAAAGTTAGAACGTATTCCTTCGACTTATCGAACAGAATTACATTACCACAAATTAACTTCAACAGTTTCTGATCGACGAAATTTTCTTGTAAAAGCGAAACACAATTATTCTTCATTTGAGATACAATATTATCCATTACGAAGTCTCACTATTTTCATTGCTACCATGTCAAATTATTGCTTCATTCAATTATTTTATGGTTTATTAAGACTAAGAGTACTTTTCTATTTGGCATATTCTGCTTCGATGACTATTATCACTTCTCTTTCTTAAAATATGGAAAATGTGTCTTTTAAAAAAATATTAGTATATAACGAATACCATGGAATGTAATTGCAGATATTTAAACTACCAAATCCTATATTTACTTACAATTTTGTTTGCCTAGCATCTTCATTACTTATTAATTAATTACGAATTTCTGTAATAAACTTAGTTTAAGATAACTTATTATATAGGTTTACTGTAAGACATGACACCAGTGTTTGTTGAAATAAATTATTATTATAGATTTGTAAAGTTAGTTAGATAATTGAGATTCGCTGTGATTTTTAGTTTTATATCAGTGTTTGCATTAAATGTTTTGGGGTGTCTCTCGCAATACATTAACGCATAAATTACTACTTAAACTTACGACTAGATTAAGAACTATAATCATAGGATTTATTTTTATAATGTAGTTCGCCCAAGGTTTCGAAACACACGATCCAATTTAGTATATATTCAATGTAATTGTACAAAGTAATGTTAAATATGTAGGTATTTAAACTTGTAATTTGTAAGTTGTTGTTATAAGACCATTAGCAAACTAAATTAACAACAAAATCGAAGCACACACTGAAGCAAAAATAGGTTCCATTCTATGCATATTTTGAAGCATAAATAGTTACTAAATGCACAATATAATCTTTTAATTTTTGCTACTGTTTCGTGCACGTTTGCATCAATTTTGCTGTTGATTAAGTGTGATTCGTGTAATTATTGTTTCAATAATTGATTATCAATTTAATGCAATCAAAACGGAATTGGTACAATTAGATACTGTAAATCATAGTGGTTGATGGCCCTTGATATTGCACAGTGAAATTATATTTATTACTATACTCGTACCTAAGTATAATTTGTTTATATTTTCAAGGCAGTTGTCGTCCATACCTAAGATTCTAGAATTAGTTCCTGATTATATCTAAGTGCTAAGTTATTAGATATCAGTGAAATATCATAATTTAAATGTTTTATAAAACCAATTTAGTTTATTTGTTAAATTTGTATTAATCTATTATGAAATAACATTCATTGTCAAAACATCTATGGTCAAAACGTGTCAAAGGGTGTATTTACTTAAAATGTCCATATAATAAACCATAAGTGCAAATAAAAGTTATTTAAATAAACGACTTTAAAATGGACTTAAAAATCACGAAGTGATGAGAATTTTATGGGTCTTTAAAAATTTTGAGATCGGAAACATTTAACATCAAAACTACCAACATATGTATTTATACACCCACACAATAATTATGCAAATAGATTAACACTAACTTAACAATACATGTTTAAATTGCTTATCACCACTAATTATATTTATAATCCGTTGCATATTATACCATTGTCATAATTAAAATCTAACTTAATATTATAAAGTACAATGAGATGGAAATTTTTAAATAATGTGTATAACAAAATGTTTTGTCAATAAATAATATTGCTCAAATGATTGGTATCGTGTTCCAAATACAATTATTGTCTTTTCAATACTATCTTTCTTGTAACCTTTGTATATTAAAACACTATACGTAACTGTGTAAACATATTATTATGTATAATTTACTCCATTTTCTCTTTACCCTTCCTTATAACTGATGTTTTACTATGGAGATACTGTATCCATTAAATATTTTGTATAATTTTCAATAAAGTCATACTATTAAAATATTACGATATTGTTTTATTCAAACCAATTTTTTAATGTGTACGGTTCTGGGCAGTGAAAAGCGGTAACAGCCCGTGGTTTCAGCATAGGTCTCTTGTACTGGAGAACCTGGGTTCGAAACTTACTCGCACCTCTAATTTTCAAAATTATATGTGTATTAGAAATTATAACCTGTACTCTTGAGAGATTCCCATAAAGTTCTCGAAAGTGTTTAAAGTACGAGTAGGTATATCAATCGGCAGTTGGCTAGGATGGTAAACTATGGCATGTACCATCCACATTGTGAGAGAAAAAACGAGTTATGGCTTCAACCCATTAATGGCCCACTACTGAGCACAGGTCTTCCCTCATACTGAGGAGGCCTGGAATACTCCCCACCACGCTACTCCAATGATTTGTGGAGAAGTTAGGGACTAACCAAAGTGTCCGAAATTTTGATGCCGCCTGAAGGTTTAACGATGGCTATTTAATGACAACAAACGGGACCGGCGAATGTACGTGCCCACCGAAGGACGGAAGTGCTCATGAATTTTTTGCCACTAGCGGTCAACTATCCTCCTATAGACAGATACATGCTTGCTCAACCAGAGAACCGCACATGCGACCCCTCGTCGTACAAGCAGAGTCACTGTCAAGTAGGGAGTTTCAAACTATTTAAAAATAGATTTCATATTTCTCGCAGTACCATCGCAACTAATCAAAATATTCTGATTTACTCAATAACCGACATCTCATTAGTCTTTCTGGTTTAAGTAGGCAAAATGACCGATTCCAGTAGACTGTAATTCCATGGCTGTCACTGTCAGATGTTTATAGTGTTCAACTCAATCCCTCTGTTCTGTACCACTAATTGGAACAGGGATTTTTTGTACTTCGCCGCCATAGGAGTCGCAAGTTTGGAACGAATCGACTTACGTGTCTCGTATTACAGAAGCTTTGATTTCGATAGGATTAGATGATGTTATGCAACTTGGAGCCAAACAAACAGATCTGTTCTTATATGTTTATTTATCAAATAATACATTTTTAACTTATCCAGATCAAAATTACGGGCTAGAGGTAGTTGCAACGTCATTGTGCTAATCTACGTAATAATACTACATATAAGATCCCTCATAAATTTGTTCGCTTGCACCTGTAAGATGATTTCTTGTAACTTTTAATATAAAATTAACAAACGTAGGTTTTCCAATGATTTTCAAAGTAATTGTGATAACTTTAATCACATATCTAAGTTAAAGAGTCTTCCTCTCCACAGAGTCGTTATTGATTACTTAAATCGCAGAATTATCAGAGAGATTCTGTAGTAAGAATTGACTCAAGTAATCATTAACTAATCAGAGTGTTGCAGTCAAATTTTTTAATCAAAATCCTCGTAACCTAAAACTTTCACGTTATTATACGAGATGACTAATCAACTGATGTTCATACTTTCGAAATTATTAACTTTTTATAACTTTTTAAGACAGGCCGGTCGGTCTAGTGGTTAGTGAACTTGACTACTACACCGGTGTTCGTGGGTTCGATTCCCACCCAGGTCAAACTTTTCTGTATGAGCAGGAATGTTTGTTCTGTGTATTTGGGTGTGTAATTGAAACATCTATTTAAGTATGTATTTAAAAAGTATATATGTATGTTTATCAGTTATCTGATCACCATAGCACAAGCTAACGCT
>DWJZ01009326.1:0-10780 GCA_018249125.1 Asbolis capucinus
GCACCTCGCATCTATGCTCTACGGTATTATTATAGATAAATGTCCGCAATATTTATATAATAAATTATCCTGGTTTACTAATGGTAAAACTTCCGCCCGATCTTATAATAGCAGGTTAGCATATCCGAGATACAGAACTGCAGCATTTCGTGGTAGTTTCAAGTGCCACCAAATGCTGGAACAACATCCTTTCGCCTACCCGCAGCCTGAAAACGATATCAAATTTCAAAATGAAATTTAACACTTATTTATTGGAATATCAGAAAACCCTGTAATTAAAGCACACATACACACTCACACACACACATACAAACTCAGCCAGGCACTCATATAATGTACATACATATATAGTAAAGGTATTAATTAGTACTTCCTCAGTTGGGTCTAGCCGATGTACCAACATTCTCACATCAAGAAAATAGTTATAACTTGACTGTAATTGTGATTTTCATTCATAACTAATTATGTACTTGCGAATATTCGTATTTCTAATATCACTAGTTATATTAGAGTTGATAATTTTGCTTTTTAACTTCTATTTATATTTTGATTTGTCTTGGTCTGGTAAAACACCTATAAAATTTAATGCAGTATTATGCATGCTTTAATAACTTTATTGGAGCTCAAATAACTTTCTCCCTCTAAATCTCAAAGAAATCAGACGCATAGGTCTACACGCGACAAACGGGCGCACTGAAATATCAGAGGCATTGGATAACACCACGCCATTACCTGAGTGCGAACCTTTTTTGTCCTTGACACCTCTGCAACTGCAACTGTGTATTATGCTTGTATTTTTAGTTTCTATTATAATAATTTAATTTAATGTTATAGAGGCAGAATGGAAAAATAAACGTTTCTTTCTTTCTTTCTAAATACTACTAAGACTGCTAAATGTGCTGAATTATTAATTTATCTTCGCCTGACAGGAAGGTACATCCTTTCGTGTCTCCATGATGTCGGGCAAATTGATGCAATTTGGCCCGTTCAGTTTGGCCTTCTATCGCAGCGTATGGTTTTAAATTATTTTCAAGTATTTATCTTCAAGTGTTAAATTTATATGTCTGCTATGGATTTTTTGGTTCTGCATTCAGTTCCGCCTGACCGGAGGTAAAATCCTGTGACTTAGTCAAATCAAACAGTGACATGATTTTACCGTTGCAGTTAGTCTCCTTTCGTCAACATCATACACTCCTGGTACATACAATCCTGGCCGCATTGAAAAGCTTTTCAGTCAGGCCGGAGTAAAACAATTTTGCCCGTTCAGTTGATATTCCTCATGAATGGCTTTAGATTCGAATCTTGTATATCGAACAAATTTATTCATGATTCATATTACTGATAATGCTTTTGAATTTTTGTCCAAATCCAACACGTTTTAATCATCAATTACGGGTGTGCGAGGTTGAAATACCAATTATCAATAGCATTGCCGTATAGCATATACCAATAGCATATAGGCAATCATCATTGTAACCCGTAACTGTCCCATAACTGGGCTCAGGTCAACTCACAACACAAGCAAAGTCCATGCCGTAGTCGACCACGCTAATCAAACACGGGTTGGTAGACTATACAATATACTACTGAACAATATTGGACAATGCATGTCGAGTAGTTGGCGATTATGTTGACTATTGACGTAACCCAATCTATCTTGTGTGTATGTTCCTATTCAAATCACAGACATCAATCTAACTTTGAATCAATATATCACAAGGCTGATTCAGTATTGAAATCTTAGTTGCATCGGGTTAACTGGGGATATAGAAAGTTCTCACCGGCATGTTGTTCAATGGAAGGAACGTTAGAGGGTATCGTGTTTGGAGTGAAATTGAAACTGTTCTGTAGTTTGACGAAGAGAGGATGAGGTAGTGGCCGTTTGCTGGCTATAGTTAATGAGGTTTCCCGAATTTAGTAACTTGATAGGTTTTAAAGTTACTCTTTCACTTGCGTGAATGGACATCTACTTGGTGATACGGATATGGATGTATTTGTTACAAATCGCGGAACACATCATGTTTTTTTTCGGGTTGTCAGCTTCATGAATTAGGTCCTAATGGCATTTGTGTGCTGTGATGAAGTCTACTGTGTTTTAAAATACCCGATGTAATTTAAGAGTTGAAAAGAATAAATGAAAAGATTTACAATTAAATGTAACTTTTTACCCCACATGCCCTCCAGTAAAAAAGCTGATGAAATGTAGTCTCAAATGAAGTGTAGAAATATAAATAAATAAATTATAAGAACCGCTTCAAACATGAACAATAATTGGTTTAAGAAAACAGAGAGATCATAGAGACTGTGTAGAAAAACGGAAAACAAGAACAATTTTAATTTTAGCTTGGTTTGTAAGGCCGATATGTCAAGGACACTTGACGTTGGGTTGGTACAGTCACGAACATTGTAATGTACACGTTGACAATACATATTATGTATTTAGGTGTAGGTTTGACTTTGCATATGATCACAAAAAAGTATATGAGTTTAGGTTCAAACTATTATCTTCAGTTTAGTCAAATAATAATTGTTACACTTTTCATTTATTAATAAACACAGCAGTCAAATGTAAATCAAAAGTAAGGCATGTGTGTTCAGGCCTGAATGGCAATTTATAACAACGTCAATTACTATCTTGGTATTATTAGCTCAAATATAATATTTACAATATGACGCCGATAAACTATTACTTGTGATATAGTGATATGGAGGTGACGTTTAAAATATTCTTCTCAAAACCATGACATGATGTTTATTAAGTTCAGAATGTAATTTGTGTAAATTATTGATTATGTGATTATGTTAAAAATATGTCCAACGTCCTAAGTTAAATTTGATAATACATTTTATTTTATTACTCTTAGGCATTAGGTTATGTTAGTTTGAAGATGTGATACAAAAAAAAGTAGTTGCGTAGTACTTTAAATAACGTTAAAATTTAAATAATTTACGTTCTGATGTTCATTTCATTGCTCGTGACTGTACGTAGTTTGTCGGTGAAATGTTCACTTATTTTATTTAACAAACTTGAACTGCTACAACAACTATTGTATGTTGTAGTCCCTTTTTGTTTTCATGAAAAAACGTGCAGGTCTATATTTACGATGTATTCTGAGCTTATAAAATAGGATTTTCTTTTCAAACAGGTCATGGATGATCATTGGGAAAATGAGATAACTGAATATGGAGCAGTCAACATAACAGGGTTTCGTATAGTCGATCATAATCGGAGGATGGTTCGTGACCTAATGGATGGACTGAAGCGAATGGATTCCAAGTTCAAAGGCACCATATCAGTAAGTAATAACATCCTTTTCTCTTGATTTTTTATTCTTCTTGCACTCTTTATTTTATTATTTCCTATTTTACCTTTCGCCTGTTCTGTCTTTTCTTATTCCTTATATACCGCTATCTCAAATTTCCATCGCCTGTTCTACCTGCTTTTTCGTTTCTGTGTTTAAATTATGTTTAGGTACTCCGCTAATCCTTCTTTGTTGTCCATTGTATTCCTATTCTTATGATTTGTTGTCTGTAAGAAAACGCAATGTAGCGATAAGGCAGATTGCTTTGTACTTGTTGTGTATATTTCTATTCATTGTATTATTAATATGCAACTTTATTATCTTTTTATATACCTACACCTTTCTATGAATAATAACAACCTCGCGACACCATCAGGTGAGATCGATGCCGCTCAGCGACTTATTTTGCGTAAAAGAATACAACTTGGGAATGTATATATCAAATTTCTGCCGAAATGTCCTAACTAATTTCCACAATGATCACATGATTGACACGCACATTGACAATGACACTGACACTAATGACATATTTGTCATTGACAACTTACTGCCTGACAACTTCCTAACGAACAGACAAACAATCATGATCCAAGTATTATCTCAAGTACCTATGTGTACTCATATATTTACGCGGAAAATTATTACCAAATATTTAATACTTAGTATTTACTATGCTATTAATTTCTCTTAGTTAAAAATCGATTAGACGACCGAAAACCCACTTCACATACTAAATTACATTGAAACTATGTGTTTAAAATTTATTGTAATAAATCGAATGTTTTATAATTTCACAGATAAGATTATTAACCCTAACTGTACATTAAAAAATTTTACAATACATTCAAATTTCAATTGTCTGTCTTGCTCTTAACCTATTTTATTGTCAGACGTCGCACTGCTCTTAAGGATACAATGTAGAATGAAGGGTAGGTAGCTTAATTGGCATTGTTTAAGAACACGTTATATGTATAGAAAGCTCTTGAGTGCCATTTCATCTACGTATACCGCAACACTTACGTTCCTAATAAAATTATTATGGAAGAGTAGGTTGTTTCAACGCATTAATGGCCCACTGATGAGCACGGGTCTCTCATACTCATGAGGCCAAGAACATACCAACCGGGAACGATGGACGTGTCCTTCGTGACACGGAAGCTTTATGAAAATTTTGCCACTAACGGTCACCTACCGACCGCGCCTGCGGTTGCTTTGCTTTTTAGATCGCCTACAATCGAAACAAGCCACCGGGCTATGAAGGATTCAACAGCTTGTGCAGAAATATTCGTACATACATTGTATAACTATGATATGTGTATATCTAGAATAATTCAGAATGTACTCTGGCTCTAGAATACCACATTTTCGATTACAATCAAAATTGGAAGTGAGGTTTTACTCTCGGAGCCCTTCGGACGGCGTCTTCTACACTTATGTTGGCCACTAACTCCACCAGCAATTGGAGCAGCGTGGTGGAATATGCTCTAGGCCTCCTCACTAGGAGGAGAAACCTGTGCTCAATAGTGGGCCATCCGAAGGTTGAAGCTATATCTGCACAAAAATTGATCGTATTACCTAAGATATAGTATACCACAATCAGTTTGTTTGTCAATTAAACATGTAAACTAATTAGCCAAATATGACTAATAGATTAGACAATTATGTACATAGTTGCAGCTAGTAATTTGTACAGAAACTCGATCTATACTGCTCTAAAATGCAATCTCTAGCTTTCAAGCAAATTGTAATGAAATAAGTTAATGATTTCCTGAGATATAGAAATAGAACTAGAGGTAGAAATAGTTCGTACAATATTTAAAATGATTTTTACAAAAGTATATGAAACCATCTTTTTACGTTTTTTTATCGATAATTTACGTTTTTCTTATGCAACAGTCATTTGTCGCACATATTACCTTGTGTTTTTATTTTATGTTTATAATATACATACAATGTGTATATTATATACATATATATATATAATATATACATATATACACAAGGTAGGAAGTCATAGTAAACAGATTCGGATCAGATTTAATTTTTTGATACGAATATACTAGGAAGTGTGTCGTTAGTAGGAAACTGTGAAAATCCATTTTCACTCTGAAAAATTCAGCATTTTTTTCTATATTTACTTCTAGGATACTATTATTAATCGTTTTTATTTTACCGTGCCTCAGAAGGAGGGTAATATATTTCGAGTGTATGTGCCATTTCTTTGGCACGTCCTACAGGCCAAAGAGCTGAAAGGATATTGGCATATGAGGTATCGTTGAATATGCCACAAAATGGCGTGCAAATGAGAATAAGGGGGACAGCTTTGTTTTTTTCTAACATTAGCAATAAGGGTATCATCTGAAAGAACTTGAAAATACCATTTAAAAATATATATCATATAACATCCATATAACATCCATATTATTTCTTTACAAAACTTAATTTTATTGCGTCTTTTGCAAGTGTCTCTATGACGTATTTGGGCCACGGAGAGCAAAATGTTATTCTGAATTGAAATAGATTATACATGCATAACGCCAGATAATAGACAAGCCGTAGCTTACATAATGCCTGGCAAACGTTGCACACTACAGACTGATTCACACAGTACGTCATATTAAATGTACGACAGCGAAAATGTCGCCGGAACCTTAATGTTTAAATAGGTCGCTTCCCAATGCGGATTGGGTGGAGCAATTAGTGACCAGACCGAGTGTCGGAAATTTTTAAGACGCTGAAAGCCTGCGAAGTGGCTTAAAGATTGCTATAACGGGCACCAACAGCTTTATGTGTTTTCCGCCACAAGCCGTCAAATATCCTCCTACCGACCGCGCCCGCTATTGCTTCACTTTTTCAATAGCCTACAATCGAAACAAGCCGCCGGGCTATGAAGGCTTTAATATCATATCTGTTCACACTTAATTGCTGCTTACCGGGATGTCGCTGCCAGTAGTGCTACTGTCGCGCAGGTGAATAGGGCCTTATTCGTGGTGCCGTTAATCAGAATTCAGTGAACAACAGTGCAGAATGTCGTACTATTGTTGCAAATGTTTGCTTCTTGCTGTTAACTACATCTGTTAGTATATGTATCGTAGTATATGGGGCGTCGTAGAATACAAACCGCAATCCGACGCTGGCCTACCAGGGTGTTGTAGAAGGTATACAGAAGTAAGTTGCTTGGTATTAGGGTTTTGTGGAAGGATGAAGCCCGTTTGGTTGGTTACTACTCTCTGCTTAAGTCTGCCGTCAAACGATTCGGCATGTTCCGGCTGGGAGCTTGAGAGCCAGTTCTCCTCTTTTTCCGCCCATGTTTTACTAATCCTCTTTCCCATTCTTCTTCTGTCTCCATGTTGAAGCGGTATGTCGGTGCTGTGTCTGAGGTCACTTGGAGTACCTTCGAGTCCTTCACGGTACGCATGATGAAGGACATATTTATACATATAATGCATACATATTTATGTATAAATATACATATATACCTATATTCATTATTCATTTAATGTAATATGTATTACATTTGAGATACATTGTGTTTTCATGACACTATTTTGCTCGACTTGACGGGGGCACTGCCACAGCCTCAATTACAAATTAAATCTTGCGAACTTCATGTATTTATTTATCAATAAAATAGTACAACTATTGCCTTTGGTATAAATCCTTACTAAATTAATTAAACTAGTATATTCAAAATGCGTACACATACCTGTTACTTTCGGCCCGTGGTTCCGACTGCGTCATCTGTGAATAAAAATGTAGGCTAAGTGTCATTCCAGAATATAATCTATTTCTGTGACAAATTTAATGTTAAATTTTTTTACATATAAACGTGCTCATGATCAGGAGAACCTACGATCAGGATAAAATCTATACTTTGTTCGTTTCCTGGGTTATCTTTATACCAAGTTTCATCTTAACCCATTCAACGGTTACCACGTGAGGGAATGATCAACATCCAAACTTTTTTTTACATAGAATAAGTTAATGCTTCACTTCGATCCCACCTGATGGAAAGTGGCGATGATGTCTAAGGTGCACTCTTTTAGTAAGTGTCTATTGTCTCTTCTCTTAAAGACAAGGAGTCTTTCACAATAACAATATTAGTAGGGTGTAGTGAGGAACTCCAATCAAAGACTTCAAATTTATAAGTGAAGTTAGTCCTATGCACCACCTATTGTAAAATGTAGCAGATGTGGATTCGGAGTTTTTAATTATGCACGATGTTGCTGTCAGGGTTGTCACCCTTCTTGAATTTTTCTACGCGTTGCTAGGTGTGCTCATAGGTCACAGGGTTTTGCTGGTTTCGTATGCTATTTGTTAAGAAAATGGCTATTTGTTAAAAAAATACATTTTTCTTCTAATGTTATAAATGCTAGAGTTTGGAAGGACAGATGGATGAATGGATTTTTGTTATTCCTTCACGCACAACATACGAATCTGAATAAAATTTGGCAAGACATAGATTAAAGTCGGGTATAACACAGAGACTACTTTTAATTAACAAAACCACCAAGCGGGCGATGCCCCGGGCACAGACTAGTAATTAATAGCCCAGGGTCCTTCGCACATGTTTTAAATTTAAATTAGTTTTTGTTGATGACAATGATTAAAGTCTGGGAAGGGCTACTTTTATTCAGCACATGACTCGGACAAAACCGCGGGCAGAATCTATCTATATACGACAATACGTCATGACAGTTTACATCAAATAAAAGTGTACCCAACTTTAGGCCACAAAATAAACCTTAAGAAACACGACGTAAAAAGTTACATCAGAATATAATTAAATTGTACTAGTGTAATTTTAAGTGCAAACCACTGGCAGCTTCAAGCATCATTTACTTCAAATGTGACGTATAATGGTACTCGTTTGCCGTCTAAATAAATTCAAATTAAATTGTAAAAGTAAGGCAGGAGTATTTCTACGAAGTTCAGGTTGAGTTGTCAATTAAGTTGCATTTTATGAGTTTACTAGCTGTACCCGGTCTCGGTTTGGTGTGGATTGACATAAGCTATGGAACGGGCTATTGGAATTCTATTCATTTAGACAATTTCGTACGTATCTTGTTAACCGTTAAAGAGCGCCTTTGCCAGAAGCCGATATACATGTGTCTGATCGACATCATTTTCTAACCAAAACCTTTTCGAGATAATTCTAAACACAGTTGCTAAGAACATCGGTGCTTTCTCTCCATTTCAGAGTCTATAGAGAACAAACAAACAAACTCAAAAACAAACATTCATTTATATATATATATATATATATGCATTTGATACTAGAATCCATATGAGTGGTACCAATGGTGGTTAAAAGTAGACTTTGTTGCTCTCCGGACCATCAACTAGCTTCATACTAAAAAAACACATCAATCCATATATAATATTACTGTAGGACTTAAGATTAAAATATCATATACGTATACGTCTGCAACTGTCTAAACTTAAAAATGTTTACTTTCTATATAATGATGAATGAATTAAAAAGACATTTGATAACAGCAAAAATATATATTTGCTGCTTAAAATAAAACGAAAAGCGGTTGTTTTCTTAAAATAGACTTCAAAGTTATTAGTATTAGACATATTAAAAATGATGTAATTAAAGCGAGATTGTAAGGAAATTAAAGTTGACGTAAGTAAGGACACTATATCGACGGATTTTCTCCATTAGGCTAATTCTGGAAAAGATGTTTCAAAAACCTGGATTTAACATATTTATATAGGGCTGTCACTTACTAAGCAATATTTATTTTATATGGTATTTTTATCTTATTATTATCATGTTATATAATGACATAGTCGACTAACACAACCCTAATATTGGTTTGTTTACTAAAATTCTGTCTGTTTTCATTCATTATGATAAACTAGTACTAGTTTAACTTCTATATAAATGTACACATATTATCCTAGTCTGTGAAAATTTTCATTCAGATATCTTTTGTCTTGCGGGAAAGAGGAACAAAATATACATTCATACATCCTTACAAATTTTCACATTTATGACATTAGAAGAATGATGATTTCATTAAAACTATAAGTTTCAATGTCCTACTTAAAAATTATGCAATGTCGGTGTCCGATTTGAATTTTTAAAAGAAAAACTATGTATCAAAACTCATTAGTAATGTGAGCGTCGGGTGTAATTAAGGCGTACTTACTGAGAAGACGAGGTTCTTGTGAGCAGATGGTAGTCTTAAGGAGTATTTAACTAGAGCCTAGTATGTGACGACTGTATGAATACGAACGGCTTGTGTGGGCGTGCAAGAAGTAACGTAAAGACCGTAATTAGCATGTTAGAAACATGCTGAAGACAGATTAGTGAGACTCGGTAGCTTGTTTCGACTGTAGGCGATCGAAAGTTGAGCAACGGGCGTTAGTAAGAGGATGTGTGACCATAAGTGACAATTTCATTAGCACTTCCGTGCTTCGGATGGCGCGTGAAGCCATCAGTACCTAGAATTATCGTTAGATAACAATCGTTAAGCCACGTCGGAGGTCTTCAGATGGCATAAAATCTTCCGACATTTGGGTTGGACACTAACCTCTCTTTTCTACATTAGTGCAGCGTGTTGCATGTGTAAGGCTTGAGAAGGCTTTCGCATTTTTTTTATAATATAGCTTAATTCAGACTGCTTTTTGATTGTTTCTTTCGACTTACAGACAGACGGACTAATAATTACTAGTTTACTATGTGACCGCTAAAATCTAGTCTTGACTAGATTTTGATTGAGCTCTTGAGCTCACAATTATTTTTACGATTTTATGTATCAATAAAATTTTACGATGAACCCTAAACTGCTTTAAATTACGCAATAGGTGGTACACAGTTTCTCTCGAACAAATTGCAAACTGAAGTAATAACGCGCCTATGTAGATTCCACTAACTAATGCCATACCCCAATGAAACAGTAAGTGGTCACCCTACATAAATCGTCTCTGTATATTATGACCCTTCGAAAGTCTTGGTTCTAAAGTCGATTCATTTCGCATATTAATTGTACGCAGATCACATCAGTGGGTACGCATTATTTAATAATGTAACGGAGTTAGAATTTATCGTCGCTATACAGACCAAAATACTTTTTTTAAAATATACGGGAATATTTTAAATCTAACTCAAAAATTACTTAAATTTATTTTAAGTTTTTATATTCCGGGAATAGAGCAAATTTTTTTAGCATAATAAATACGTATGCGTATTTTGGTATATTATAAAGCTGAAGAGTTTGTTTGTTTGTTTGCTTGAACGCTCTGATCTCAGGAACTACTAGTCCAATTTATAAAATTCTTCCAGTGTTAGATAGCCTATTTATTGTGGAAGGCTATAGGCTATATATCATCACGCTAAGACCAATAGGAGCGAAGCACCAATGAAAAATGTTTCAAAATTGGGGGATTTTTTCCTATTGAGAGCTTCCGCTGCATGCGCTGTGTAAACAGTTAAAATTTCACAAAAATCGTGTATGACAGAAACG
>DWJZ01009327.1:0-10780 GCA_018249125.1 Asbolis capucinus
GTTTATGCTCACGATAAAATACACTCATAAAAATATTTTTTACTAATGCTATGATCAAACTTTATAACGTCGTGAAGGTACACGAAGTTATATATCTTTGGGAAACATGGTTGTCCATAACAATTCTTATTCTGGGAAATGTGAGAAATGCGTTAGACTCGAGTAATTCATGTTCGAGTAGTTCTTTAACTTGTTGAGGTCTATTCGAAATTGTTTTTCTTCAAAGTTCATTCAACTAACCATTTATAAATGTTACTAACGGTTAACTCCTGGATATAGTCGGATTCGCCCGACTAGTTTCGGACCTGTCCAAATTCCTGGTGACACAAGTGCGCTATTATTGCGGACGGTTCTTGAAGGACAGGACCGAACCTCGGACAGGCCCAAATTAGTCGGGTGAGTCCGACTATATCACGTGAAATAGCCGTTAATAACAATTATGCTCTGACCATTTAGTTCCCACACTTACACAGGACACAAATAAAAATAATAGCTTGTACTTTAATAAAAAAACCTTAAAAAGTAGCAACATACACGTACCGTACTTTATAGCACTTATAATTAATTAATTATTCAATTATTACCCGTATCACAATGCCGTTATCCAATTAAACTGGGTTTAATGTTACTTCGGAGTAAAATAAACCGTATAATATACATCGGGAATTTTGGTAGTCACGCACGAAGACATACGGGAAGATACAAATATACTTGAAGCCAATATATTCTCGTGGTACTTTCTCAATCTCGTATCTAAAAAACTTTATATAAAAGCCGTGATAGTCTAATTATAAAAAGTAATAGTTATAAATTCAAAACCTAAACGCACATCTAATTTTCAAAGTAATGTCGGTAGCTTCGGTGAATAAAACACGGGAACCTGCACTCTAAAGATTTTTCCATAAAGTTTAAATTTGTATGAAGACTCAAAACCTGTACCCCATTGTGAGTAGAGATACAAGCCTAGTAGTGGGACAGAGAAGAGTTGCAATGACGTTCTCAAAAACTGCATAAATCAGGTTCTCACCTTTCAGTAGTATTATTGCATAGTGTCAATATATTTTCCGTATTAAATCCTTACATAGTAATGCTAGGAGTATTTTAAACAATATTTCATCACTAATATATAATAATACTACTTTAAAATTATAAAGAAATGAAACCAGAATGTAACATGACGAATTCTAATCATTCACTCTCCATTCACTCCTAATTCATTCAATTCAATAAATAAGCAGATTTCTGCTATTCCCTCGCATCAGGAATGTGTCGCGGGTGCCAAACGACATAGTTAACATACCACACACCTACGACAAGACACAAATATATTTATATGTCAAATAAATATCGTCTCCTCTCGGGAAACGAACCAGAGACCCTTTGATAGGTACTTGTTGCCAGGTATATGCTAATTTTACTTCCTACTAATATTATAAATGGGAAAGTTTGTGAGAATGAATTTGTTATTTTTTCACGTGAAAACGAATGCGCCTCTAGATAAATATCTTTTCTGTTATCGTTCACGAGAAACGCTTGTTCTAAAATGTATAGGAATGCGGTTTATTGCGGAAAAACGAACGACATATTATTTACATCAAACATTATTTCAGAGAAGGCATTTATTTCAAGATCTCTAAACGGATTTGAATGAAATTCTTCACAAAGATTGATTTTGTAACTTACTAGAAACATATAATTATTAAATTTAAAAAATGTCCAAGGTTGACTGGTAGAGAATGCCATTTTTGCATTAAGTCCGCCCATTGTAATACTTCAGATAAAATTTTACAATCTAGATTAAATTAAATTAAAATTAGTCTGGATAATATAAAGGCGCATTTATCATTACATCACGCAGGTGAAGTAACGTGAGAAATATAGTACATATATAGATATACTATATGCCTGCCTTTTCTCCCAAATACGTCCGCGTGACAAAAGTCAATCAGTTACATGTCTATGATAATGAAGAATCTATACAAAAAACTTTTATTTTGTATTTCAACCTGTTGACAACGAGTTTGAAATGATTCCTTATGATGTGAACATCCCGCCAGTTCGAACGACGCGGTTTTACTCGTCGCTTATGCGTACCGCGAAGGATTGGAATAACGTGCTTGCGTCGGTGTTCTGCTCACGTTAGACGTTGAAGTCTTCAAAAGAAGAGTGAATGGCACTTACTTAGTGCGCCCAATATCTTAGACATCATCGCCACTTACCATCAGGTGGGATCGACGTCAATCAACTTATTCTTTTTTTTACGTACAATAAACTAAGAAGTAGAAAAAGCAAATTAAAATATGAAATTGAAATTGTACGTAAAAAAAAATTGTGATACAACAGACTCGTAACACTGCTCATAGCATAAAAATAATTTCATTTATTAATTCAATCTTTATAAAATTTAATAACGTAGGCTTTTCCGTTCATTGCTATTGTAATAAAAATATTTATACATCCCGTCTAATTAGTTCCTTAATTAACATTAAATCTCCATTTTGTGAACAAATATTAGAATAAATAAAGATGCGAAGATGATAATGAATAACTAAGGAACGCTTTATTGAAAATTGGATTTTGTCTCAAACTTCGACCAATTGTCACTATTTTATAGAAATGTAATTCAATATTAATAATTTTTTTTTAAGTCAATTTTAGATTCCTTGCTCGTTCTGACTGCATACTGTATAACTTACGTCTATTACAGTTATGTAACAATAACTACTTTTACGTGTTAAAATCTGAAGTGAACAGATGGTAGTTACTAGTTTTATTGTAAATAGATAATAAGGAGTCTTCAATAAAAGAGTGAATAGAGACTAAGTAAGTGCACCCAATATCTTAGACAACGTAGTCGATGTCAAGTATAAACTATTTGTACGTAAGTATATAATAAATAAATGTTTATTTTTTATTATACCCTGTATTAATGTTAATCTAAGTCAAATATTTTGTTTTTTTTTGTTTTAACAATTTGATACTAATTCTATATTACATTTTGATTTTTATTGTATTCTGTTTTTTAATTTACCATGTTTTTATATTAATTTTAATGACATTCTTCAACCGTTTGTATTGTGTTTTTTAATGTCTTTATTTTTTTGACTTAATTTATTTTAGACCGACATAAAAATAAATAAAATAAATTATTTTGTTTTCCAAGAACTAACAATTTATCCAAAGTCAAAAATATTCTAAATTACGATCGTTTAAATCCTTTGTAACGCCTAATATCGGATAAACAATACATGATTCACTTATTACTAAAGTTAGTACTTGCGATTTAAACTATGCCTCTAGCTTAGTATAATGTAGGCGTCTTCAAGACGAGCAAATCATCATCTCAACCCATCACGGCCCAATATTGAGCACGGGTATCTTCTCTTAATGGCAAGGTAAAGGCCATAGTCCACCACGCTGGCCAAGTGCGAATTGGCAGATTTCACACACCTTTGAATTTTACAAACTTCCCGGCATGCAGGTTTTCTCACGATGTTTTCCTTCACCGTTATGGCAAGTGACATTTAAATGCTTAAAACGCACATAACTCCGAAAAGTTAGAAGTGCGCGCCCTGGGATACGAACCCGGATACCCCGAGTAGGAGGCCGAAATTATAACCACTAAGCTATCACCGCTTCACCAAGAGTGAATAGTTCTAAGTTAATGTGCTTTACCATCTAAGACTACAGCGGCACTTACCATCAGGTGGGACTATAGTCAAGCATTCACTTAAGTAAAAAAAAGAAACGCTGGGCTCGGGTCGGTAGTGGACTTCCACGCTGACCAAGTACAGAGTGGTAGACGTTACTCTTCCAAAATTAAGAGAAACTCCAAGGACTGTAGGTGTGGGAACAAAATAACAATAGCTATTCTCCTATATCTTCAAGTGGTGCTTAAAGGGTTAAGATAATGTCGAAAATCATGACCGTCTCCGGTTTTACGAGGGATCAGATATTTTATTTATTTATTCTGACCATGCGCACCAGATACCGTAATAAAACCAAATCAAAAATCCTAAAACGGCATATATTTTTCGTCCTCTAATCAGATTTTAGCGTACGTAGCCCGGCGGCCTGTAAAGTTAAGCAACAGCGGGCGCGGTCAGTAGGCGGATGGGTGACCGCTAGTGGCAAAAATTTCATGAACGCTTCCGTGCTTCAGAGGGCACGTAAAGCCGTCGTCGTTGGTTGTTATCGTTAGATTTAAGTCGTTAACCAATATCAGAGGTTAACCAATATCAGGCGGCATAAAATCTTCCGACACATGGGTTGGCCACTAACCCCTCCACCATGTGCTTTGGAGCTTGTGGAGTATACTCTAGGCCTGCTCACTATGAGAAGAGACTCGTACTCAGTACTGGGCTATCGCTGAGTTAGAGCCTTACCTAATATAATATTTTGTATATAATATTTTGTTCTGTATAATATATTGAATTTACCTCATTGTCGGAAAGGTCCCTTAATAATTATAAAGAAGAGGTAAAGTAGCGAAGAAACTCCCCAGGGTGTTTTTTATGTCCATAACAATTAAATTATCTTTTCTTCCCTGGGCCAAAATAATTTTAATCGACCTATAGCTATATCCTACACAATGAGGTACATGAAACAAAGTTGCCACCACATCACCAGCAGGGAATGTTCTCTAGGAGGTACAAACATATTCGACGACGAAGATAATTTTTAAGAGTTACCTTATTGACAGGCCGGTTGGTCTCGTGGTTAGTGAACCTAACTGCTACAAGTAAAGTCGTGGGTTGGATTCCCAACCAGGTCAAACTTTTCTGTGATTGGCAGGAATGTTTGCTTCGTGTCTGGATGTATAAATGTATATAAGTATGTGATTATAAATATATATGTATGTATAACAGTTGTTAGATCACTATGGCACAAGTTAACGCTTGGTTTGGGGTCAGATGGCCGTGTGCGGGTTGTCCAAAGATGTTTTCTATTATTTATTATTATATTTTCTATACTAAGAATTAGGCCGGTATTGGTAAGGCGAAATTCTTATAAGTAACTCTAAAGATATACGCCCTTATTGTTTTCCGTCTTCGATATCTTCCAAAATTCTTCAACTGTCTTTTCGAGATTAATATACATGTATATTGTATTTCTATGTCAAATTCCTAGCACGTAGTGTCTTCGATTCTGTAAATATACAGACGAAAATAACGAAAGGGTTCCAAATATTCCACGGAATCCTTAAAATATATCCCTTGCATTTCTGATGTAACCGCCTCTACAAATTGACCTTTGAAAATCGATACAGACGATAAAGTTACCTGATACTTAAAGCTCCGCCTTTAACTTCGTAGCCGCTCCTCTACAGTCATTAAAAGCTATGGACTGGTTAAAGTTTACAACCTATTTTATGAGTTTTACGCCATTTTATACTAACCACACCCGAAAATATTGGTTCCAATACACTGAGGGCCACTACTGAGAATGGGTCTCTCCGCAGTAGAGGAGGCCTAGGGCATACTCCAAGCTGCTCCAATACGGATTGGTGAAGGGGTTAGTGGCCAACCCAAGGTCAGGTTTTAAGCCTAAGGCCTCCTACACGGTTATACGATTAATATCTAATAACAACCTGGATCGACGGATTTACGTGCCCTCCGAAGCACAGAAGCGCTCATGAAGTTTTCATCATTAGGTCACCAATCCACCTACCGACCGCGCCCGTTGTTTCTATTTCAATAGCTTACAGTCGTAACACACCGCCGGGCCATGAATGTTTCATAGTAATATTAATATCATACTAATTTTATAAATTCGAATGTATGTGAGGATGGATGGATGGTTTTCTCCTTGGCACTAAAATTACAGAACAGAACTCAACAAAATTTTGCGTAGAGATAGATTGTAATCTGGGATAACACATAACGCAATAACATAAAATACAGGCGAAGCCGCGTGCGAACCCGAATATAGAAGTGGGTTGGTAGCAACAAGAAAATAAACAAACGTCGTTTTGGGTCAGTCGGGAATCGAACCCAGGACCCACCGCTACACATGTCACTACCAATCGATGTGTTCTCAGCGGGCGCTAAGTTGCTAATCGGTAATTGAGTCTGAGTTCACAGCCGGAACAGGTCTCTTGGCGGCTAACTCATGCAAGAAAATGGTAACTGGACGCAAATAACGACCACTTTGTACATATGTATCTTATAATGTACAGCAGTGTAAGACTCATGAATTAAATTTGAGGTACTGGGTTCATTCCCACGTCACATATTTCTGATTTTCAGTTATGTCTGTTTGTAATACAGTTAAATAATATTTGCTTCAGCGAAGGTAGACATAGTAAAAAACCTGCACTTCTGAAAGTTTCCCATAAATTCTTGAACGTGCGTGAATCTATCATTCCGCACTTGTTCAGCGTGGTGGTCTATGGGTCTGTAGCTCTGTATGAAAGCAATAAGTTTCAGCAATGATAAATAAAATATTTTTTTCATATAATTAGTACCACATAAGATAATCAAGGAAATAAACATGTGTTTGCTTTTAAAATGTAAATATCCACAGATAATACCTATCATAAACTATGGATAAAGTACATACCTTATCTTTGACTGTATCGCCATCTAGTTTAAAATGTCAGAACTAAATCAGTTGTTAAACAACCGCTATTTGTATAACAAACAGATGGCGCTGCTAAATAACTAATATTAAAAACACAATTAAGGCGATAACTAGTATATTCTTTGCTGAAACCAAAATTGATTTTAAGATAACTAGATCCAAAAAGCCCATAATTACCATATTTCATTATCATTTATGTATAAATATTCAGTATTTTCCCGTCATATACGTTGAAGATATTTATAATCGTAGGCAAGACATTCAGTTTTGTTTATTTATTCGGTTAAATTGTAATTCGCATAAAAACCGTCTCTACGTGATGAAATCTGCGTCTCTATAAAACTTCATTAGAAAGTAGCGAAGCGAAGATAAAGTTTGTAACGAAGTTTGGAAGCCGTCGCATGCTCCCCTGTTTGTAACCACCCGGTATCTTTTAATAAATTGCAGTACACCGCCCTAATTTATTCCAACCTCCATAATATCGCATGACAACTTCGATCAATACAACTAGATGTCGGGTCAGCGACAAACATGTGTCTCGATACAGGCCAGCGCTTTTGGGCTGGTTTTTTGTATAGTTCGTTTCAAATAACCTACATATAATGTATATTGAATTTGCTTATTACAATTAAATATAATTAGGTTGGACTCAGAATGTTTTTAAACGTTTTCTTAGTTTATTGGCAACGATGGTGTAATAAGTGCATATTCATGAAAACAGTATTTTATATGAAATTTCTACGGGAGGCAACGTCTAGTATATTACTGATCGAAGCATGACTATTGTGAGATTAAATTGCTAGATGCTTTTGACATTTTAGATGTCCGTGGGTTTAACTCAACTTTTGGTTTTACGTCATAAACCAACGAACCAGGATATTAATATTATAAGCAGATAGTATAAATAACCAGTGATAGCCTTATGGTTAAGAATTTGGCCTCCTACCCGGGGGTCCGAGTTCGAATCCCACGGCGAGCACTTATGACTTTTAACGTTATATGCGTTATAGGCATTTAAATGTCACTCGCTATAAAGGTGAAGGAAAACATCGTGAGGAAACCTGCATTTTGGGAATTTGCAAAACTCAAAGGTGTGTGAAGTCTGCCAATCCGCACTTGGCCAGCTTGGTGAAGTATGGCCTTAACCTTCTTATTCAGAGAAGAGACCCGTGCTCAATAGTGGGCCATTACGGGTTAACATGATGAAGCAGACAAACAAGCGGACGGGTAACCTGATGGTAAGTAATCACTGCCACCCATGGAAATTAGCAACTCCAGGGGCATCACAGGAAACAGGACCCGCTTCTTGAAGGTCCCCATGTCATAGCTATCAGGGAACACCGATTCAGGGAGTTCGTTCCATAGTTTACACGTACAAGGCAGAGAATGCCGTGAAAATCGAACTGTAAACGAACGCCAGATGGTGTTGGTGGAACCTGGTTTTTCACCAGTATGTGCGGTGACGGAAATTCACCGCAGGTATTAAATTAAACAGTTCCTCAGAATATTCTCCATCAGACGGTAGACGACGCATAGAAAGCCTCCTACATCTTTCCGTAACTCTAGCGACTCCAAACCGTCTGCGTACGTGGGCGTTGACAAAACGAATTGCATGCCGCTGGATTCGGGTGAAGGGGCCCACTTGGCATGCTGGGGCTCCAGCCCAAAGGTGTGTGTCTTATTTGTGTCTTATAGAAAAGCAATATACATATGTATGTATATATATCAATGGATAAAAGTGACCGCGTGTTTGAACGTGGTGCCAAAGATGGCCAGGTCTGAAAAGTGTTGACGGTCATGAAAGGATAGAAGAAATAGTTTTGTCTGGCCTCGTGGTTTGTTAATCTGACTGCTAGTCTGGAGGTCGTGGGTTCGATCCCCAATCATAACTTTTTTGTGATGAGCAAGAATGTACGCTATGTGTCTGGGTGTAAAAAAAAATCTAGTATATATTTACAAATATCTGTATGTATTTTTAGCAGTTGTCTGATCACCATAGTATCAGCAAAAATGCTTAGTTTGGGATGAAATGGCCGTGTGTGAATTATATATAGGTATAATAGCTACGTGTTTTATGACACTATAAGTTGGCAAAGAGTAAAGGGAAGATTGACTAAAGAAGAGTGAAAAGGAGAATGACTAATAACCACTTGATTGTAAGTGGCGATATCTTCGATGGTAAAGCGCACTAATTTACTCGTAGCAGAAGCCTTTCTTGACTTGAAGACATCTCTATAATACTAGAAATTACGCAGTTTCACTAAGCAACATATTATTAAGTCAGGGAACTAACAAAACCCTAATAAACCTACTGACCTAACCTATTTTGTAAATCGGAGAGCGAAGCGAGAATAAGTTGTTCCTGGGGGAAGCATTATGTTCCTACATTAGAACAATTACGTGCTTTCGTTCCTATTTCCAGTGTTCCCCTTGCTTCGCTGATTTTCGCAAACTATTTTAGTTTCGTATGTAATCAGCAAGGAACAATTCTCTTTAAGAATGTCTTCTCTAAATATAATTTAACTTTGTGAACCGGCAGTAGTTCAACAACATTTCCTATTGCAGTTTTTGTATACACGTTACTCTAGATCAGGGGTTGGCAACTCGCGGGCTGCGGGCCAGTAAAGTAATACCACACTGGGGGATGTGTTAAGGTAAGAGGTTGTCAGGGCCTAAGGGAGAAAAATACAGACTTCAAGCTTTTCCCTGCAACTACGTTCTAGTTCAACAACCCCTCAGAAAGCGAAATTTCAAAAACGCTGAAATAAATATTTATTTAGTTGTATCAAGTTTTATATTTGACGACAAACCACATAAAATCCCACGGAATTCCATATATCTCGGTAGACAATTATATATTATACTTGCCATTGCCTTTGCTGAGAAAATATTACAATTTATAATATTAATAGGAATGACTCGTAAATTTCATCTCCAAACAAACAAAGCCATAAAACACCTAAATATTAGATCACTAAACATCGAAACATCTAGAAATATAACAGAAACTGATATCATATTATTCCTTAACTAGTAAACATGGAATTTAATGAATATCTGTCAATATCATAGACTAGTAACTAAATATTGTTAGACTATGGGCCTATTAAATTCCCCAAGGCGAAGCGTGGAAAATAGATCCAGCGAGTGACGTCACTTCGTATCTATCGTTAGATCTAACGAGGCAATGACATTATTACTATAGATATATATGAACGTAATAAACTCGCTCCAGCAAAACTATACTAATTGATACACTTATACAAATACAAATATTCTTTATTGTGTACACAATAAATAGGCACAAACAGTTGGACATACAAATAAGGCAGCCTTATCGCTAAACAGCGATTTCTACTAGGCGATACTACGAATAGATACATAATACATACAAACTAAATGTTTGCAACCGTGCCCTTTGAAGCACGGAGGCGCTCATGAAAGTTTTGCCACTACCTTTCTTCCTACCGACTGCTCGCTGTTTGCTTAACTCTTTCAACCGCTTACAATCTAAATAGCTGGCCTAAGAACGCTGCAAAGTTAAACAGGCCTTTTAATTTCCAGGCGAAGCTTGGAATATAGAGTATATCTGTCACTATATATAGTTTACCGAAGACGTTTGAACGACACCAAGAAAGTTCAACTGCCCGCTTGTGGTTTAGTATGTCGTAAATCTGCCGACCAGGGACGTGTGACTCGTATTAGGTCGAAATTTTTTCTTTCGTGTATCTGTTAGTTTGAATTTCACTTTCTTTTACTAAGGGCCACGAATGAAATTAAAAAAAGGTTTATTAAAATATTGAAAAACATAAGTTTTAAATATAGATCCCTAATACCAAGAAATTCATGATTGTATTGTTAACTGTTGAGGAGTTTCCTTCTCTGGACCCATTCCTGTACGTAGTATTAGGTCATATAACGTCATATATGTAATATCATCGATACCTGCGTCATCCTAGGGTATCGGCTTTTTACAAGCTTATTTAACTGGCAGTGTTTGTTTGTATATTAGTATGTTAGTATATTTGTTTGTTACGGGTTAAATCTTGCAAGCTTAATTAGATCTACTTCCTCTTACACTATGGAGCTGGAATTTTGCATACTGCTTCAGTTCCAATGACAATGCATTTCTATGAAAAGCATGACCTGATACTACGTTCAGGATTGGCTCCAAACAAGGGAACTCCTCAACGGTTAA
>DWJZ01009328.1:0-10779 GCA_018249125.1 Asbolis capucinus
TTAGCGCTTGACTACGATTCCACCTGATGGTAAGTGGCGATGAAGTCTTTGATGGTAAAGCGCACTAACTTAGTAGAAGACTTTTCCTCTTAACTTGAAGACAAGTCAGTAAGCCGTGTAACAAGTACAAATTGCATAGATTGCATTTCTTATTTGCGAATTAAATTCGTTGAAATTTACTTAAAAGTTATAGTGGCATTTTTTTCTATCACTAGGGTCCGCCGTGACTACGCCCGCGTGGTATTTTGTGGCTTGAATTTTTCCGAATTGGGTATCATTCTATCTATTGGTCAAATTTGTGTGAAAATCCGTTCAATAGAGTTTGAGTTTATAGCGTACAGACAGACAGACTATCGCGGTGAGGGGACATAATAGTATGTATCGTTAATATTGCTCTGTGAGCTGGCGTTATATTGCTAGTAAGCCTATAAAAGCGCTAAAGTAAGCCTATAAAAGCGCTGCGCTAGGAGACAGTGGTACACCTTGGGATAAGTTTAATGTCATTTTTACCTGGTGACATTATGTATTTAGAGTAGAATACACAGCTAAGCTGCTGCAGGAAGTATTCAGACACTTCTCGTGTTGAAAGTAGAGATTAAAGACGCTTAGGATGTTGTGATATTAACGAAACTCACACATATTTAATATGGGTCACATGTGTTTTGATATATTTTGGGAATATAAATCCTATTTTTACCCAGGTTTATATTTTACCCAGAACTGTAAGTATCACTACATTGTCATACAAAATAGATCATTTTCTATGCCCTAATTACATTTAATTGATAATTTTTTTTTTTATATATATTGTCCCAAAAAATGCCCCATATACCAAATATACACCCTAATGTTTATTACACAATATATTTTTTTATTTTTTTCTAAACAAAATACTAGACTAGACTACACTAGTTAACCTTAATATTACCTTATAGTAATACTAACTTGTTGAAATTGAATATGCCTTGTGTATAAGTGTGTTGATCTAAGTCCAATGTGGAAGCTTAAGCCCAACAGTGGACGTTGAAAGAGTAAGATGATTACAATTGCTTGGTTACTGAAAATTCAGGCTTTTAGTTTTATCTACAACAAAGTTATAAAGGGGACTTGGCTTGAACTGCTGCGAGAAATTCGAGAAATGGATACGGCCGAACCACTTTTTTGCTCGACTTGGCGGGCGCACTGCCGTGCTGCGAGATACTTTGTTCTCCTAAAATACGGAATTATGAGTATTCCGCTTATGTAGACATATTTTCGTCAAATAACAATATAATTTGGTAGACAATAAAGCGGTGATAGCTTAGAGGTTAAGCATTCAGCCTTCTTCTCGGGGGGTCCGGGTTCGAATCCCAGTGCGCGCACTTCTAACTTTTCTAAGTTATGTGCGTTTTAAGCATTTAAATGACACTCGATTTAACAGTGAAGGAAAACATCGTAACGAAACTTGCACGCCGGAGAGTTTACAAAACTCAAATGTCTGTGAAGTCTGCCAATCCACACTTGGCCAGCGTGGTGGACTATGGCCTTCACCTTCTCATTTAGAGAAGAGACCCGTGCTCAATATTGGGACGTGATGGGTTGAAATTATGAGGCCAAAAACCTACAAATCTTAAGCCAATTTATGTAACAATATAACTTTACAAAATCGCATTTGCATATATTTATCTTAATAGACGCTACATCGCTCCACATCTCAACCGAAGGTTATATATGCGGTATTTCATTTAGACTTTAAATGTAATTAAAAGCTTAATTTAGGATGCTGTATGTGAAACGAAATCACGGTTGATTCACGTGCAACGCTATACGTGGCAGGCTTTTAATGTCTTAGCCAGTTGTTCTCAAAGTGTTTGTAGCCTATTTTGAAAGGGAAAAATTAATTTTACGTTACGAAAACATTTTTTGTAATACGGTAATTAAATAGCAATATTTTGTGCCAATATGATACAGTACGTGTAATGAAGATTTATTTTTTAATATAGTAGCATCTGGAGTGGTGACAAGTTATTTGAATGCTCGATACTGTTTATATTTTGATGTACCGTAAACCCGCACTTAACAGACACTTTTCATTTCATTGCCCACTAAGCCGAGTGAAAATGACATAATTAAGCCAAGTTAAGGTTATTTTAGAACTATTGTATTTGTCAAGAAATGTAGACTGATAAAACAAATTGTCAGAAGCAGTAAGTTTACTATGTCAAATAAACAAGCAAATCACATAAGAATATACTTTTCATAATAAAGGTGCGCTCCATTTGAAAATGACTTCAATAACATTTAATTCATTTTTAATCAGAACAGACGAGGGTTAATTTCTAAGGATGTATGAAGTTCTTATGCCCAAAAAAGTAATTCTAGGCAACCTGAAGTTTGAGCACCACTGATCTAAACCGACGACATCGTTTAGGCAACAGCCTTGAATTAAGCTCCAAGCTTTGGAATTAATTTCTCCATACAACTTAATTAGAATAATAATGTTTTAGTTTGCTTGTCTTTCCGTTTCAGAGCAAGAAGCGTTTCATAATATATTTTATTCACTTCTTTAAGCCTTTGCTTCGTTTTAATGGCATATACTAATTAATTACATGAATCTATGTGCTTAAGCGTATTGGTTATATCATTAATCTTCTAAATTATAGATTTCCAATTTCGATCTAGAATATGTTACATGCCGCTTGAAGTAGAAATTTAACACAAAATACACCTACGTATATGTCCAACTGAAACTACTGCATTAATTTCCAATGAACCAAGAAAAAGTTAAAGAGATATTCTAAATTAAACCTAATCGTACTTAATTGGTTGTAATAAATAATTTGAATACATATTGCGACATTGTGGGACAAAACACCAGCCCACACTTCAATTGACCTGGTATGTGTCGAGGCACATTTTTTTCGCCGACTGACATCTAGAACCGACATATGGTTAAGAGGAAGTAGAAATATTATTAGGACGTTTACAGCCATTGGTATTACTTTTATTCAGTTGGATACTAAGAACGATTTAAGAGTTTTTGTGTTTTTTTTCTTCTCTTAAGTACACTTACTCCTCCAACATCTGTTTGTCTCACAGCAGTTAGGTTGGCTGGAAGAGATCTCTGCTAGAGATAAGCTCGCATTTGCACTAATTCTCTTATATGTACTGACTTTTTTAAAAAACGTACAATAAGGCATTAAATAATGTCTACTCAACTTTCCGTTTAACTCAATGTTTAGTGTGAAATACCGAGTTTTACGTACGAAATACGGAATTAATTAAAAACTACTTTCTAAGGATGAAGGAATATTTTTTAAATATATTTTTACAAATGCAGAACACATCAGTCAATAGCCAAAGCAGATCAAATTATATGCCAAGTATAAGGCTTAGGGCTCAATTAAAATGGCGTTTACAAGTGAACTAGTCTTTTCTTTTCATTTTAAACATGAAAAATGCATCTTTATAATTAATTTTTTTAGTTCCATCAATGTATTTTCACTTGTCCTCAGTCTTTTTTCATGTGACATATCTGTCACGTCACTAATGTATGAACTGTCATCTGTCAGTCGCCTGTCATGTCTTCCTTTCACTTTCTCCGTCTTTTCCTTCACACGCACTATCATACAAAAATATTTATAGTTAAAATATCATTGGTTCCAAACCAGCCATCAGTATTAATAAAATAAACACACAGACCGCTAAAACTGACATAAAACACTTAATAAATTTTGTTCCCATGGTGACAAAATATTAGGGGAGGCATGCAAAATGTACGAGAATTAACACGGAAAATAATAAAATGGCCTTTCACAACGCAACAAAATGCAAACAGGAGCCAGACACTGTTTAGGACAAACTTTCAGATCTGGTTTACGCCAACACAAACAGAGGGTAACTGAACGGCCAATTTAGGAGAGCCTCAGCGCTGGCGATTTTGGCTTTACATTAGCACAGTTTAGCAACAGCAAGGGGTCAAGTGAAACTGGTTGATGTAGTTCAAACTTTATAATTGGTCATAACCCCCAATATGTACCCTTCCTCCGGGGGACGTCGTAATTAACTCTTCGATTGTGCACACCCAGTGACAGAAACTTGATAAGGATCGCGCCTGCCTGAGTGGCATAGGGAAAAGTAATTAGGTTGTTTCATCTTCTGGTTACTTTCACTCAGAATTGGCATACTTAACTATAACAAAAAATTGCAAATGTATTCACTTTCCTCATCATCATAATGGAAATAACATCTGCAGCAGAAGATAGTCATATATATGTTGAGGCTTATAATAAAAAAATACACGCAAACAAGTCAAGGGGACTTGAAATCTACCAAAAAAATCCAACCCTAGTTTAAAATCGAACATGGAACCCCACGTTTCGCAGTTATTTCCATCCAAACTACCAAAGAAGTCTATCCTATTCTACAATAGGAGTAGAGTAGTAGAAATCATAGGGTGAGAGAGACATTCTTTCTATTTCCGCAGATTAAAAAAAACCTCGTGTAAACCAAAATTTAAAAAACAAAAATCCTAATATTATTGTTGTAATTAATATCTGACAAAAGAAATAACTTAAACGTTTTCACTGAAGTACAACATTAGGGTTAAGTGAGGGGTTTAACCCTTAAATTACAGTCATTTTTCTCAACTTTTTTGATACTGATCTACAAAACAGTGATAAATATCATCTTTCCCGTTGTTATTTGCAGACTAACATTGAAATTATTTTATTTTGTTCACACGTACTCTGCCTCTGCTGATTGCAGTGACTCCTGAGCAAAGAACTGGAAAGGTCCAGAGCACACTTCACGACGTTGCTTCAGTCTGAATTGGTGGAAAGCTTAGTGGCCGGCCCATGAGTCGGACGTATTAATGCCGCTTGAAGGCCTCCGACATGGTTTAATGATAGCTAATAGCAAGCTCATTAAATAAAAGACAGTAATGGTAACAGATAAGCATCGATAGCCTAATGGTTTCAGCGTTGGTCTCTCGAACAGAAGGCCCTGGGTTTCAAACAGAAGGTACGCATAAAAGTGGAGGCAAACATCGTAAGGAAACATGGACTCCCTAGAGCTTGCCATAAAGTTCTCAAAGTGTGTGAAGTCCACCAAACCGCACTAGGCCAGCGAGTGGACTATGGCCCTCACATTGTAAGTGGAACTCTGGGCCCAGTATAGTGAGTAAGCTAATTATGGGTTGAAATGATCTAGTGACAAACTCGTATTACTCAAGTATACTCTTATTAGTCGTATGTCGCCGACTAGGACATAAATAGCGTGACCCAGCTAGGTCTGAGTTCGCCGTTTTCAAAGTCCGCGATAATTTAAAACTTGAATCTCAAAGCTAAGACAGTTTGACGTAAACGTAGCGTGTTTGTGTGGCTGTACTGAGAGTTAGTGGACTGGATACGACAGATGATTGAGCTGAGATATTAGCTTTTCGAAAGTAATATAATGTTATGTTTTATTCCCTCTGGGTTTGTAGGAATCAGACAAAGATGAAGGTAAAAGTGAAAGGGTCCCATATGAATGTTTTCTAATACCTGGCATAAGCAAACAGGCTAAAATACACTCAGTTTCTATTGTTTTGGAAGTCCCGAGACCAGTATCATTAGTCAGAATACAAGGGTAATGAAATAATACAAGATGATATCACATTAATTGAGTGGTCTCTCCTCATAATTATAAAAGTCCAGGGCATATTGTACGCCTAATGAGTATTAATTGTGTTTTGGATAGCCAATTTAAGTCCTATTATAAATACGAAAGTTTATAAAGACGAATGGACCTTTGTTATTCACGCAGAAACTAGCGAACGGATTAGAATTAAATTTGACACAGAGAGATTATATAGATATATTATACTCTGGAATACCACATAGGCTACTTTCTATCAATGTATCACGCGAGTAAAGGTCCCGAGCGGGAAGTAGTAAGTGAATAAATTACGAAATGTATGGCATATCCAGTGTCTTGACATCAACGTATTCCGCCCTAGACTAGACTGGTGTCCGCGTGACCGTTCTAAATTTTCCTTACACGAAAGCTCTTTGCAGTTGACAGGGGAGGGGTTTTCCTTTCCGTTCACAAATATTGTGTTCCAAATTAAAGTTTTCAGCGCGTTTTAACTTGTTAGCGAGTAATTTGCGTTCCGTAGGCGAGTGCTTTGAAACGTGATAGAGGAACTGACTTATTACCGACATGCGCAATTAGGAACTTCGTACCAAATTTTGTTTAGTTGACGTCTTAATTATGTTGATGGTTCCTATCTCATTATCATCATTATCTGTTTCTACATGGTTATTTAGCTGTTAACATTAATAACTTTAATGTCGCCAATGTTATTAGGTCCTTACAGGTGTAAATTGGATAACCAACACAAACTAAAATAATTTAATTCATGTGAAGAGTTCTCAATGGGAAAGTATTTTTTTAAATCTACTACCGTTTCGGGCATGTGCCAAAAGAAATAAGAAAACAAGGCGATTGAAACTAAGTATTCAGCAAACATCCAGTTGCATCAGTCCACTAGGAAGGTCCCATGACATCCTGAAATACTTGCTAATAAAACCGAGTGTAGGTTTATTTCATTTTAGCACGATTTGTTTCTAGTAAAAGCGTTAATCGTTTTTATACTAAATATTACATAATAAATATACAAATCTTTAGAAAATAAGGGCATATAAAATGTTGTGACAGTTGGCGTGAAACAGCCAGAAAACGCAAAGAAAGGAAAAAAAGACTCTAAAATTTGTTTGCATGGCATTTATTAATGGCTCACTACGAGCACTTTTCGTAGCTGAGGAGGCTTAGAGCTTACTCCACCACGCTGCTCCAGTTCATATCGGGGGGCTTTGTTTGATAAAAAACTTAAATTATATTAAAGATATTTAAAGAATTTAGGACTTGAACCAACTTACAACATTGATGTTAAACTCGATAGATTAAACTTACAGCTCTGAATTATGGCGCTGTAAAATCCCGCTTACGATATTTTTTATGATTCTTATAACGCGAAATAAAGGCCATTATAACTTTGTAAAATTAGTTTTAGCTAACTTTATGATGGACGTAAAGTGAGGGTAATATGAAATGGTTTTACATCCGTTAGAATGAAGTCAAATGTATTATTATTTTTTGTTATTCATTAATTATTTCAATGACTCAAGAATTACGATTTCGATGCGATTCCTTGTTTTTCTTATTTATGTGAATAGACATTATTTATGTGTCCATCAAAGACTTCATCGCTACTTACCATCAGATGGGATGGTAAGTGCTAACTTATTATTGGTAAAAAAAAAAATATTGGTATGAAACGATTTGTGTATATTTGTGCTGTTAATACTGATTTACCATGTTTAAGCAATAGGAGGCGAGATAGGACGAATGGTTACCGTTTGTATAAAATCTTGAGCATTTTCTTGCTTCGGATGGTATGTAAACCTGTCGCTTTACGCTCCCACTTATCTACACCTAATAAATAAATAATAAATATCCTTGGACAAATCCAAACTAAGCGCTAGCTTGTACTATGGTGATGAGACAACTGATAAACATACACATATATTTTTATACTTATATATGTAGATATTTACACCCGGACACAGAAAACATTCATACTCATCACAGAAAAGTTTGACCTGGGTTGGAATCGAACCCTCGACCTTCGGTGTAGCACTCGGGTCCTCTAATCACTGGACCAACCGGCCTGTCAAATCTAATACATCTAAATTGTCGTTCCGACCCAATCCCACTTCAAGGGAAAAATATTAAAATATTACACTCTTTGCTGGACCATACTAACCACATAATACTAACACATTTGTACATAAACATATGCATTTCCGCAATATGCGATACATTATATGAAATATAGCGCATACGAATGAGTAAATTCGTGCACGTATATTTTGTATGCTCTTTCCACTGTCTCAAATAAAATTTAAAACAGCTGGACTCCTGTTTTTGCCGTAGTGTCATAGCCGGCGTTCTTTCGAGTTTTTCGTCAAAGCGCTGTCACATTAGACGCGCCTGTCGCATTAGACATTACAGCTCGACTCAGTTAATTAAGGCGCAGCAAGGCGCGCGCGAAATGGGAAATAGCTAATTATGAACTGCGGACTGGCTCTGATGCAGACAGGGCCTTAAATAGCTAGCAGAAGCGGTGTTGTCATTGTTAATGTTTTTTTTATTTTTTTTAAATTTTTATTTAGGTTGATGTGTAAGGCTATATCGAATCAAGGTTATTTTATTATAAGTTTCAGGTGTAGTAAGTCCTATATTTTTAAAGTCTATAATCTTCTATCTTTATTACTATCTCTGTATTTTGGGTCACGTTTTCACTCCTAAACCATATAACTGATTTTGATGAAAATTAATAGATACAAAGAGAGATTTGAATACGATTCGAAGGTTTAAAAGTGTTAAAATAGGAACAAAAGTCAAAAATGTGACGTGAAAATTTGCATTTTGACACTTGATGTGTAGTGAAAAAATTACGTTTATGAAGCGTCGAACTGTGTGGGGTAGAAATAACGAACAAAAACAGTTCCACAAAGAAGAAAGTGCGGATAAAAGGAAGTAATTGATACATAATAAAAGTTTAAGATTGTATTTACTACATAATATAAATTGTAGTTTTACTCGTAATAATAACTAAAGCAGTCATGAATATGCTTATATCTGTGTACTAATACTAAGCCATCTGTTTACTAAAATCTAGTTCAAATAACATGTTATAATAGGTAAGTATTTATTTAGTTAAGTAGTAGGATATTCTCTTGTAACATAGACTGTTTCCAGCTTGGGGCTTTGTGAAAGTTTGCGGGATTAAAATATGTATCTAGTTCGTTTGAGGGTGTTAACATTATCAGCAGTTACAGCAAAGGCTAGTCCCGTTTGTGTGATATTGTGTCAGCCTTTAATATTTTGGGGCTTATTGTTGGACATCACAATAATTTGTCCTATTTCACAAGCTGCTTAATTAAAAGCCACAAACCTAACAAGGAGATTATCTGGAAAATAGTATTATTAGTGGTAAGACAACCTCTTGCCCCTTAGTTTCCATAGTCAAGTGTGTGAGTAAGGATTATTCCTTACTCACACACCTGACTATGTAGTAAGGATTATTACTTACTCACACACCTGACTATGTAGTAAGGATTATTACTTACTCACACACTTGACTATGGAAAACAAATACAAATCATGAGCACAGACTTCATTGGCGGGAACCAAGTCCCTCGTGCAGTCTCTTTAGGTGATTTTTGTCGAGTGATGTTGATTGTCTATTGGGTGAAAGTGTTACCTCCACCTTCCTTTATCCGTGCTGAAGACGCGGGACGCGTACTATTGAAGTAAATTGTGTACAATAAAGTTAATTTAGTTTTCTATTCAGCGTGAATAAGTATTGTCTGGATATTAAAATGATCATGATATTTTGCCAGTAAGTTATGGCAACTTGAAAGTATGTTATTTAATTTCTGACAATATCCTTACATGTGAAATGAAAAACTTAAGAAAAAGTTTAATTAATTTTAAAAATATGAGGATATTACCTACCCTAAAATAGTAGTAAAGTGTAAAATAATAAAAATTAAAACGTAACTTATTTTAGGTTAAATAGGTACAACTCATTAGCATATTAAATGTACTCTTATATATAACTGTTTGTCATCAAATTCATTCATCTTAGTACATCAGTATTTCATTACAAAAGGAAAACACATCAAGGAAATGTAAATACACGTCACATGTTTCGAAACACTGTTAATTAACGTTTAGTTGGCTCAAGTTTAACAGAATCCGATCTTTAGATCGAACCCCGCTAAATGCAATGTCTAAAACGCTTGAGGGGAACCGGAAACAAGTAATTATAAGTTACAAGCAAGTTACGCGTATTTTAAATAGCGTTTGCATGTGTGAAACATAATTATCTTAGATATTATTAAATGTTCGAACAAAGTTTAAGTGTGTGGGAAGTTAAAGGGAATGAGTAATATAGGTTTATATTAATTAAGCGGTAGCTCCGTAAGTGTGTATGGCTGGCGGCCATTTTAATTTTCGGTTGTCTTTGGTTGAAGTAAAATAGGGACGTTTCCGTATTTTCTTACTAGGTTAATTTGATCAGGAATAAAGGCGAAGGTTGCTTCGAGTCTTTAAAAGCGTTGTCGGTAACTACCCGTCGTGTATTAGGTAGTTACTTGCGTGTTAGTTAACAAGCACTATCTGTGCTGGTGAATTCGTCCGCGTGAAAATTTAACAAAAAAGTTATTGTTCAGATTGTTCAGATCGCAGATTTTATTATAATTCTGTACTCGCGTATAGAAATACCAATGACAATTTAACTTTATTTTATAACTCTAAAATAAAAGTTGTATAAGTTACTCCTTATATCATCTATCTGCCAGTGTAAGTCTTGTGTAGATTGGTCTAGCCGTTCCAGAGGTTAGCTGAGACAAACAGACAGATATAAAAAAATTAAAAATGTTAACTGTGCATACATGCATATGTATTTAGTAAAAAACAGTTGTTTTAATATTAAAAACAGACACTCGCAACTTATTTAATTTTTTTAGATTCGTTTACAGACGTTTACATAATTTTTTTTTTATTCTATTAGGGCTCCTTAGTGAATTCCGAACACCGATAGCCTAGTGGTTAAGATTCGGCCTTATACTCGGGGGACCTGGGTTTGATTCCCAGGACGCGCACTTAGGACTTATGTGCGTTTTAAGCATTTAAATGTCACTCGCTATAACGGTGAAGGAAAACATCGTGAGGAAACCTGCATGCCGG
>DWJZ01009329.1:0-10779 GCA_018249125.1 Asbolis capucinus
AATTTGAACATATCTGGAATATTGTCGTTACAAAAACCTAGTAATATACAGCTTTTGTCGTCCACTAGTATTCGTATAACTGGTCTTATTAACTTGCAAATCTCCGCAGATCCAATTGGTTCAAGGAAACAAATAGGTACAGATGTACAATATTGTGTTTATGCGTGGTTTAATTGATTAATTATTCTATTCTATAGATAAATAAATAAATATCTTTGGTCAACTCACACCCGGCCATCTGACCCCAAACTAAGCGTTAGCTTGTGCTATGGTGTTCAGATAACTGATAAACATACATGTATACTTTTAAATACATATTTAAATAGATATTCTTATTACACACCCAGACACAGAACAAACATTCCTGCTCATCACAGAAAGGTTTGAACTGAGTGGGAATCGAACCCACGATCTCCGGTGTAGTAGTCAGGTTCACTAACCACTAGACCAACAGGCCTGTCAAATGTATAATATAATATAGGTAATCCAAAGGGCAGATTTAATACTATACAAGTATAATACCTACATTGCAATAATCATAAATTCAGAACTATTACAATTTTTAGAAAACTTTCGCAGTTTTCTTTTAATATGCCTTTAAATACGCGTTAATACAATACTTAGATTTTTTTTTGTATTATATATATATTTATATATATATTTTTTACTTACCATTTTAGTTGTTTTTTGTACTATTCAATGTCTTTCATATTTTGTTTATTGCTTGTCTCATATATGTTTCACAAATTGTTCTTGTTTATATAATTTTATAATAATTATATTTTTCTTGTTGGTACTGTGAGTATCTATGTATAAGTAAGACATTATTTTTGTTTTACATATAAGTTGTCTTAAGTAACTACATCGTAATAATTACGTTGATCTTGAATGATATTTAAAACTTTTACCAACGAATTTCAACGCTACGAATTGTAGTGTTCATGTCATGAGTTCAGAGTTAAATAAAATGCATAAGGATTATGTGTCTGAGTTCTTTTATTATACATAATTTTGTATTGAATGTTAACAGCAACATGGGATAATGAAGATGTACAGGAAAAAAAATCTTTTTTCCGCGCGGATTATACTTTGAACAAAGAGAAACGAGGCTGGTTCAAGTTACACCGAGTGCCTGAGGAATGGCACGACGCACGGAAACGATGTGAACTTGAAGGTGTTCATTAGTTCCCTATATTAATAATATTCATTAGTTCCCTATATTAATAATATTCATTAGTTACCTATATTAATAATATTCATTAGTTAACTATATCAATAATATTCATTAGTTAACTATATTAATAATATTCATTAGTTACCTATATTAATAATATTCATTAGTTACCTATATTAATAAGTTGCAAAATATATATAGGATTGACATGTACTCCTAAGCACGGTAGTGTTTATGAAATTTTTTCACTAGCTGTCGCGCAATCATTTTCTGACCGCGTCCGATGTTTTTAAATAATAATTTTTAACTTGGCTCAATTACAATCGTCACCAGCTGTCGGATTTCGAAGATTTACTTCATATAAAATGCTTAGGTGGATCAATGCACAGCCTAAACCGCTAATCATAGAGATCTATAACTTGGAGGGTTGTCCTTGTATGACATAGGTATCCAATAACAGATTTCTTAGTCCAATCTACTTCAAATTTTGCATAAACATTCTTTGACAGAATGTATCGTAGAAGTATGGAATAACTTACTGAAATGTATCTCTCAGAGAGTTAAAATGGGTTAGGAAGAAGATCGATATTTTTGTCAAAATTACTATCACAATTATTACATTTCTATGGTTTCCGTTAAGTTGCTATTATAACTTATTTTTTTACAGGCGCAGAATTGGCTTCTCCGTTAAATGTTGAAATTTGGCAAGCGATGAAGTTAAAAATGGAAAGTCTTTCGAGTGTCTTCACGGGAATTCATTCTTTGTACAGTTATGGCGACTATTACTCTCTCAAAGGTTTATATAAATTTACTTTATACGAGTATCTATACATATTATAAAAGAAGTGTCCTTTTCTGTTTTTCTGTCTGTCTGGACGCGATACACTGGAAAACTACCAAACGGATTTTTATGCGGTTTTGAACATTAGAATGAGTTTTTACGAAGGTTTGGGTATTTATTTTTTTACTCTTTTATGTAAATTACCAGAAATACGGCGCTAAATGTCGAAAAGGTCTCGCCAACTGGGAGCTTTGCACGCGAACGCCGCGTAAACTAGCAAAGGTATAATTGAGTAATGTACGAGTGAATTCAAGATCTATAAAAATGCTACAAGAAAGGCCGCGATAGCACATCTCTATCTCTTACGGTTGACTTACAATAACCACTTTTATGGTCAAATTTTTAATTTAAATCCTTGCGTTATTTGCGAAGCTATTTTATACAGACCAGTATAAATCCTTATCTAAATGAATATGTTAGTTAGCTTAAGCATTTCATGCAGATCAAATTTGCCTTTTACACTATATCAGTCAGATGGATAGTTTTTGAGATATTGTCGTTAGAACTAACATAATTAACAGTGAAACATTTAAAACTCTGCGAGTCAGCGTTCTTTCTTTGAGATGCGTACGGCGCAGCGCGGCGAGTCCGAAACCTCTTCTCCGTATCGCGCGATCGCCTGCTCATGATCGGGCGATGTAGACCACGATCCACCACACCATAGTAATAAGACTTCAGAAAAAACTAAACGCATTACTTACTATTGCTGTTGTTCGGCTTTCGGCATTAAATCTTGCTATTGTTCGAAATCCACGCGGGCGAAGCTGCGGGCGGCATATTTAACAACATAGCGCAGAACAACGTTTGCCGGGTCATCTAGTTTTATATAATGTATCATGTGTATGCCACTGAATTCCTCCTAAGCGGCTGGACCGATTTGAATGACTTTTTTTTGGATGTGTTTGGGTGGCACCTTGGATGGGTTAGATCCACAAATCAGCCTGGCAGATGGCGCTGTCGTCGGTATCTAGGTTATTTAACTATACTGCAACTAAACGGTTGGATCGATGTAAAAATTTAAAAAAATTGTCTTGCGGTGCGAAGTTCGCCGGGTACCAGTTAGTTTTGTATAAATATGCTTATCTATAGTAATATTATAAAAAGAAAAGATTTGATTGTTTGTTTGTTTGAATTGAATACGCTCCGAAACTACTGGACCGATTAAAAAAACCTTTTACCATTAGGATTCTACAATATTCCTGATAAACATAGGCTATATTTAATACGAGAAAAAATAGGGATTCACGTGAAAATTTCGTAAATGTAACCCAACGCGTGAAAAAGTACCAAAAAATCCTTATATCGTGTACGCTGCAGAAATGATTGACAATAGAGCAAAGTGATGTACTACAGTTTTATAGAGGACACCAATATATACAAATAAATCCGTGTTAGTGTATGTCTAACTGTTAGTTTTCTGGTTACTGGTTTTTCCGAAGTGAAACGATACCCTCGTTTCTAGTATATTATACATAATATAACATGGTCTCATAAAAAAAAGAATAAAAATGAAGAAAATATTCTCTTTCCGATTTCTTCCTTATCGTTCTTTTTATTAATATTGAGTCTTGTACCCACCATCCAAGAAACTGACTTAAATTATCCATAGAAGATTTTATAATTACCTACCTGTACTCATTCCATTATCATTCTTGTATGGATTTCGAAAAGATGTGCTGAGGAGTTTCTTTCGCCGTTTCTTCTCCTTTTTGTTATGGCACCTTTCCGAAACGGTGGTAGATTCCAAAAAAAATAAAAAGTAAACGATTTGACTTTGAAAGCGTCACACAGACCAATCAATAGAACGAAAAACTACCCCAAAGTCGACATCTTGATTGGTACAGACAACAGCATACCCCGCAAGCAACGCCGAGAGCGGCAACTCTTACAACATAATGAACCTTTTGAGTAAATACATATTAATATTTTTAGGAGTGTCAATTGAAGAGATGCCTTTAGATTGGTCTTACAAACTGTCATCAGATAAAGATAAGCTATGTGTGGAATTACTCAGCGATGGCACAGTAAACAATGTGAAATGTGGTTCCAAGTTACCATATATTTGCTTCAAAGACAATGATCACACACCGCTGACTGAATGTGGAACCATTGATACCGGTAAGAAAATAACACATTTTAATATGATACCGGTTCTCGTGATACTATACGTGAACTAAGCAGCTCTAAGCCTCCAAAGAAACTCTGATCCCAAACTAAGCGTTAGCTTTTGGTGATCAGACTGATCAACTGCTTTTGGTGATCAACTGAGAAAAAAATTATAAATACATGCTTATTTGGATGTATTTTACTACGGAACGGATAGCCTAGTGGTTAGGAATTCGGCCTTCTACTCCGGGGTCCGGATTCAAATCCCAGGGTGAGCACTTCTGACTTTTCAGAGTTATGTGCGTTTTAAGCATTTAAATGTCACTCGCTAGAACGGTGACGGAAAACATCGTTAGGAAACCTGCATGCCGGGGAGCTTATAAAACTCAAATTACCTATTGAGCAGTTGAATCCAGGTTTTTTACGTAGAATATGTTAAAGCTGGACATCGATCCCACCTGATGATAAGTACCGATATTGTCTAAGATGTTGGGCGTTATCTAGGTTAATGCCAATTCGCTCTTCTCTTGAAGACTGCCACATTGTACATGGGAACACCAACGCAGGGAAGTTATTCTATTTCTCCGTGCTACGCGTAATTAATGACGAGGAAAACCCCATAATCGAAATGGCACCTAACAAAATAAGGATGGATATCCGCTGAACGCTAGATGGGGTCTTCCAGAAGGGGGACTGCGAAAGAATATTAAAAAAAGATCTAGTTAAAATCTATTTTTGGTTCAATATATTTTTATTTCGCAGGTTACACGTTACACAAACATCTGAATTCGTGCTACAAATTGCATACAGATCCAACATTTTGGGCAGATGCTTTCAAGACGTGCTCAGCAGAGGGAGGATTTTTAACGGTGATAGACAGCGACGAAGAATTTTCAGTCGTTATTAAATTATTTAACAATGATACTGCTGGGAAAGACTTGCAGTATCACGTGTTTGTCGGTGTTGTGTTCAACCAATACACTGGGAGATGGACCACTATACATGGTTAGTTTCTTTTTATACGACTGTGTTAGAAGTAGGGTATTGTTTTATGAGCGTATGTAAGTGGGATTATATGTATAACGATTTCTTTGGCACGCCCTACAGCCCAAACAACTGGACGTATTTTGAATCAGGTGTCGTCGAATTCGTCACAATTTTTGTTAGTGACGTAGGCTATAAAAATTCTGAGAATTGCGCCCGCAAATGAAAAAGAGGGGGATAGATTTGTTTTTTCTTACCTTAGCAATTTGGGTTTCAATCGATAGCCCATTTCTCCTTTGTGAAACATAAATTCAGTGGCCCTGTGTCCTAGTCAACTGTCAAAAGTGATGCCAGAAAAAACCTAGACCTATAGAACAGACTACCTCGAAGGTGTGTAAATTTTACCAATCGCACTTGATCAGCGTACACAGCCCCAGCCCAGAAGATCCGAGCCCAGTAGGTGGACAGGAATGGAATGCAATGATGTTGATGACGCCTAAAAGACATATATTAAATTTTGATATCCAGTCATGAGTGTTCTCGTGATTTGTATTGTTCATGTCGTGAGTGTATGAGTTTTTTTGATGTAGAAAGAAATTCAAACGGGTCACCTGATGGTAAATGATCACCGACGTCAATGATTAGCTCAGGCAGATAAGAAGTAAGATACGGTAGGGTGAGAGTAAAGGAGGAATTAAGACAAGCTGGAGTCAATACTTTGACTCCAAATGGTGTCAACAGGCGACAGAAGAAGAAAGGAAGAATGATGACTAATGGAGAGAGAAGAGTAATAATAGTGGTAATATTAAACGTGTTACAGGCAAACTAATAACGATTTTTTTTTGTGTTATTTTAGATACACATTTAGAGAAGTCGGGATTTTCAACATGGGGTCCCAATGAAATGTATCAGAATCCGTCCGCAGATTATTGCGGCGGTTTGAAACGCACTGGGTTCACGTTACTACATTGTTTTTCTGCAAGTCCATTTATTTGCGAGAAAAAACCTTATAGTTTAACACGTTCGCGGCCAAACCAGGACTCTTCGATCTGGTAGACGTCTATCCGCCAGTGCGAGCGCTAAAATCATGTACTTTCGCTTAGTGCCGGAGGTGTAACTTCGGTTTTTTCTAAGGTATAAAAGTGATAGTTGTATGTTTAAACTTTGATTTCAAAGCCCTGGTCGATGGCATAAAAATATTATACAATGTCTAATCGTCCTGGTTCGCACGGAAGGATACATTCTTTCTACATTTTGTTCCATCGTCTAGTACGTCGTATTGCATAAAAAAAAAGAAAAGGAATGAGAAAAGTAATTTGGTATCTGAACAAAAAATATACCTTTGATACCATAGATTCCGAAATTAGCAATGAAGAAGAACGTAAGCAGAAATACGATCTGGGGCATGTCCATTATATTTAATTATAATTAACAACATTCGACGGAACAGATGTCATTTTTGCAAGTGACTTGGAGCATTTTGGCTGTGTTATGATTGTCTTCCTCCTATTAAATACCCAGACGTACCTTATCTGATTTTTTTCTATTTTATTTTTAAAATACTTCTAATTAAACAAACGATAATAATAAACTTGTATTACTTTAACACTGTAACATCACTCATCAATCAAATTACTTGTGAGTGTCCAGGTCAGGCAGACCTGGCTGTTTTTCATCTAGTGCGGTCCTGGGCATGAGGAGCCTGGCAGGTTTTACCCTGAAAATATAACCTTTATAAACGTCGGATCTCCAGGCTAAGCTAGGGTTTGATAGGTACATTCATGAACTAAAAAGACAGTATAAAAAAAAAGTAACATATGTTTAAGATCCATGATTTTATTCGAGTTTTAGACAGAAAAACAGCACCAGGTTATAACTGCCTGGCTCACACTAGAAAAGATTCCACTATCAGGCTGAATTGACATGGTATCGCACGTATGGCAGTACATGAAAATCAGTCTCGCAGCAAACTTGTTAATAAACTCCCATCAATTGTTGGATTTTAGTTTTCATATCCAACCTGTGGATTATTGACGTCGACGCTATTACTTTTACCACAACATAAAATTTTGATTGACATTTGTTTACTTACATTCTACATTTGCTGTTCGGACTTTTGTAATTTTCAAACAAAAAAGGATGCTGAATAAATGCGAGGTCCAACTATTTTTTGTCTTTTATAAATAACGTTCTCTATATCATAGACTGGGTGCTCGGTTATATATATAGAATTTACATCAAACAGATGGACATCCGATGGTAGTGGTTACTGATGGCTAAGGATAACTCAACGTAGTTCCTAAAGCTTATCTGTTTTTCTAGTGTATTTGCGTTTGTTTGTGTGTATTTCTATTTCTTTGGCGGCTTCAGACGGCTGGACAGATTTCGACATAATTATGGGATCTCGTTAAATTTGTCAGAATTGTGGTAGTGACATAGGCTATGTAAATTTTCAAAATTACCCGGAAATCGAAAATTAACGTTACACTTTGAATGAATTTGTGAAGACTGTTTCAAATATATACCATAATAATACTGTTAACACAAATTGGTAAAAATCGTACCAATTATTTAGTGGTTAATTGTCGCATTTGAGTTTTTTGTTTCTTAATTATGTTATTAATTAAGTCCTTTGGGACGTTGTAACAAGTTCCTCACGCGATTTTGGTGACTGTTAATGAATCCGATGGCCTGTGAGGGCTTTCAAATTACAAGATATTTAACATCACGTAAAGATGGTCCTGTTATAGTTTACTAGTAGAATAGGCAGGTAGAAACATGCACGTCCAACAGCTGAAGATAGTACTAGGGTCTCAGCACGTGCGAGGAGCTACTTCATTTTGGACAGTCGTGATGCTGGAGTACGTGACGCATATCGCCTGTTCTTTGCTCGAGTTAAATAAAACTCACGCTATTCTAGGATATCTTTATATTTTATATTATACCTTAAATGGTTTAATATTTGAATATACAGCATTACTTTTTTACTAATGGAAATTGAGTTATTGATTTAGTCTTGGATTTAGTTATATTTTTGTACACTAGATGGCGCGAAGTAGAATTTCGTTTACCGTTAAAATTTATAATTTTATCAATAGTGGATTTATATATAGCATCTAAAAAGGAATTTGGTGAAGCCTAATGCCATTACTTCAAGGAAGAAAATAGTTCATTAGAAATTAACATTTTATTTATTCTTCCAAATAGAGAGACACCAACATAATATGCAGATTTAGATCATCAACATGCGTTGACTGAGAAAAAATACTAATACCCAAAGGGAAATTTAAATTTTGCTTTTATGGAACTTTGTAAAAATGTTTGGGTCAGATACGCTTCACGTTTATTGCAAGTAAGGGTGCTAATTTTGCATGTTTAAATCAGTTTTTACTGAATAATGTATTCAGAATGGTCTGGGCTTAGCGTGATTTCGGACTCAATCTTTTTAACATACCAGCCACCTCTGATCTATTTTATCTGTGATCTGTTTTTTTATAAGTAACTTGTACTTCTTTTAAAAAATTCATATGTTAAAGTATAATAGTGTTCGAAAAATTCTACAAATTTACGTAAAACTATCAATAAAAATCTTTAAAAGCGTTATATCTACTTCAGTTATCTCTTTATTACAATTATTAATTTTATTGAATTTTTACAATATCTCAAGAAATCGTTTTAGGAACTACTTTCGTTTCAGAAAAAAAATTTATAAGTCCATACTTCTTCTGAAAAACATAATTTAAAGATACAGATGAAAATGTACATATATAAAAATGAATGTTTATTTGTTTTTTTGTCCTTTATAGCCTCCGTAATGGTAGGAGATAGAGCACTGATGTCCACAGCAACTTTGTTCACAATTCTATGGAATAGGTTTTGGTACTAATATTATATCAAAAGGTCACGTGACGCGAGGTACATAAATGAATTACGTATATTATAATGTTTACTTTACGTTAATTACTAAAAAAACTTGTACTAAATTCTTAATATATTTTCTTCTTACCTGAACCAATGTTCATCACTTGAAGGTTAATCAATAACAATTTTTACAAGCTTTTACTTAACTCGCAGTGTATGTTTGTATATTATTATGTGAGTATATTTCTATGTTGTTTGTTACGGTTCAAATTTTGCAAGCTTTATAAGGCACACTTCCTCTTACACAACGGAGCGGAAATTTTGCTAAAAGTTTTTATCCTGATGACAATGTATTTTTATGACAAGTATGACCTGATACTACGTTCAGGATTGGCCAAGACAAAGGAACTCTTCAACCGTTAACAATACAGTTATAAAATTTTATGTTTTTTATCGATCTATAATTAATGCTTGTGTTTTTAAATATGTTTTTAATAAACCTTTCTAAATTTGAATCTGATAAACAATATAACGTACATTTCTTGTATCTATCGCGTTCTATAAATCCTAGTGAGCAATTAGTGAAAACTTACAAGCGCCATTTGTTTTTCTAAACATAAATAAATATATAAATAGTTTGAGCATTAAGTTGTTTTATTGTATGATAGATGGCGACTGACTACGAATTGGTTTTCTCGATTTTCTTTTACTTGGTTTTTCTTTCTAAAATTCTCAGTTTTCAATAAGACAAACATCTAACGTCGCTGACTTTTTCAAATTCTTTCTTTAAGCTTAATTTATCATCCTGAAAAGTTTGATATTGAGACAGATACCATTTTTCACGGATTTCTCATTTGACAGCAACGTCAGGTGATGTTATAATGATTTTGAAGGATTTCATTAATTTGCAATGCGAAAGAACTTTGAACTTCGCTAAACAAAGTTGAGAGTGAAAAATATTCCAGTCAAAGTCTCTTAGATTTTTTTGATAAATTACTCTTAGCGTTTCTGATACTATAACGCGAAGGTTATTTTTTGTTTCCTTTTTTACGTTAAAACTATCGTCCCAATTGATATTATGATGAATATTGGTACAGAGGTAGGAAACAACTTGAGAAAAAACATAAACTACTTTTTATCACGAAAATAAGCCTTGAAAGATTAGAATAGATGAAAATTTGTCACTATCGAAGGTATAACCATGAAAACGCACTTGAAAACAAATGATCGAAGATATAACCATGAAAGTGCATTTGTTAACAAATGATCGAAGATATAACCATGACAATGAACTTGTTAACAAATGATCGAAGATATAACCATGAAAAAGCACTTGATAACATATAATCGAAGATATAACCATGAAAGTGCACTTGACAACAAATGATCGAAGATATAACCATAAAAGTGCATTTGATAACAAATGGTCGTAGATATAACCATGAAACTGAACTTGTTAACAAATTATCGAAGATGTAACCATAAAAAAGCACTTCATAACAAATAATCGAAGATATAACCATGAAAGTGCACTTGATAACAAATGATCGAAGATATAACCATGAAAAGGCACTTGATAACAAATAATCGAAGATATAACCATGAAAGTGCACTTGATATCAAATGATCGAAGATATAACCATGAAAAAGCACTTGATAACAAATGATCGAAGATATAACCATGAAAGTGCATTTGTTAACAAATGATCAAAGATATAACCATGAAAAAGCACTTGATAACAAATAATCGAAGATATAACCATGAAAGTGCACTTGATAACAAATGATCGAAGATATAACCATGAAAAGGCAC
>DWJZ01009330.1:0-10779 GCA_018249125.1 Asbolis capucinus
AACCCACGATCTTGGTGTAGCAGTCAGGTTCACTAACCACTAGGCCAATCGTCCTGTCAAAAATATTTTAAAGTTTCACTCCGCTTCGTATAGACTGATGATTCATTTTGAGATGATTGTAGGATAATTCACGTCGTATTGCTCAAAATGCAGCCTTTGTAAAACGCTTGTGCCTGCTTTGTATTGTATTGTAATACAATTTAAAAGTAAGTGTAATAGACAATCATTGTATGTAATTTTATTTGATACAGTTATTTGTATTGTAAGAAAAATGTAAGTTGTATTAATAATTTTGTAAAAACTGAATGTATCTTTACATTTGACAGATGGAGCTAGTCTCGGGTTCTGTAAAAGGCAGTTTATATAATTAAATTATATGTTATAGTTTTAATACTCACTACAAAGCACAAAGATATGTTTGTAGCCATGTACAAGCACAATCGAATATTATTACAATTTGTACACTTTTGTATTTTATAAATATTTAAAGTGAATTTTATACACCTATATGGCTTTTTATTTCAACCTAAATTCATTCAAATAAAAGATAGAGAATAAATAAAATTATAATTTGTAAAAATTACGTTATATTTCACAACAAATAACAAAAATATGGTGATTTCTTCGATATTCTAGTTAAATTAACCAATAAATGAATAATTATTATTTGAACGCTCCTGTGGCCTAGTGGGTTGGGCGAAAGGTCTTGGGTTCGATTGACCACTGGGGTTGGACGAATGTGTGTTATCGGGTTACGGGTTGTTATTTGTGTGGTCCATATCACCCGAGACAGCATGCATATTATAATGCAGGGGTATGAGTGTGGAGGACGTTTATAATTTACCTCGATTTTGATTTAATGCTAGATTTAATGAGTGACGGTGAGTTGTGATAAAGATTAGGGTTGCAACACATTATTTAACTTAATTACATCGCGAATTAAAAATGATAAAAAATACTTAAAAAATAAACAATTTAAAATATCAAAAGCATAAACTAAGTATAAATTAAATAACTTTCAACTAAAATTTCAATCATTGAAACTATTCCGAGGCTCGGATAAAACTGGCAATATGTGGTAGCCAGCGGTTGGGGTGCTCACGTTCTGTACGAAGATGCTCCTCGACTGCGACCTGGGCACGAACATGAATATCCACAGAGCTGCGGAGATCAGTAGCACGACCGCAGCGATCACTGTCAGAGCCACTCCGATGTGACGCTTCTCCGCCGGGCATTTGAAATATTTCTTATCCAAGTCGAATACTCGACTGTTGTAAAACCGTTTTGGTGTGGCGCAGCTGAAACAATCTACTTATGTTACGAGGTATTGGAATTAATTGTATCAACAAGAGAATTTAATAGTTCATCCAGAAGTGGCCAAGTTCCAACCTGTTAACGGCGCACTGTCGAGCATGGGGCTCGTTATAACTATGTCAAGAGCATCCTTCATGCTGTTGTAATGCGGATTGGTGGGGAATTGAAGTGTTTTTTAAGTATTTACCTTAATTTCTGTGGGACCGATGGTACAAAACCACTGACGTACTTGAATGGAATATTTTGCCCGTAGCTATTACCAATCCTCTTATGTCAAACACCCCCGGTTTTCTAATTTACTCAATCATTAATCTACCACCATCCATTTTAAAACCTATTTAATAATTTGATATAGTATAAGTACTCACAATATTCTTATAAACCTTCATTAATAATGTCCAAAATCTGGTTAATACATCTCACAATTTCGTAATCGTTTAGTATTTTATTTAGTCGAAAAACCGGATGTTTAATGTTGTTGTTAATATGATTAATTATTTATCAATTATGTTTATTATTCACAAATCAATTAGGCATGTAAGTATATCTAATACCAAAACTTAGATGCTTATAAAGTGTTGGGAACATACCGCAAATGGTCGTATTCGTTAGGTTTTATTTGTAACTGTTTCAACCAAACGAGTTTGCAGTCGCAATTCCAAGGATTCCCTTGTAGATCCAGGTGTGTCAACTGTCCGAGCGGCACTTCCAGCTGCTGATTCAACGTCGTCAACCTAGAACCCTTTAAAGACAAGTATTCTAGAACGAAATCTGCGGGATCCTCGAGGACCTCCTGTCCAAAAGCAAAGACGCTGAACTTTGTCATATTCTGGTTTCTCTCCAGCTCTAAATGGACTAAACCTTGCAAAGAGGAAAACGTATATTCAGATACTTCTCCGATCATCAAATTATTCAACTTCAATTCTTTGAGTCCTGGAACATCGGAAAAGTCTTCGGTTGAAAGCTCTTTAATGGGATTGTCCGATAAATCCAAGTATTGCAAGGTGAACGGTAGCTCAAAAACATCCGTCAAATTGTTGTTTGAAATTATCAGGTTCTTTAAATTGTAAGCGTCTAGGAAAAAGTTATCGTGTACCAAATTCAGGTTAATACCACTGATAGATAGGGATTCTATTTTGCTAGTTAAGCCGTATCCGCTTCGGTAAAATAAATTCTTGGCTTTCAGGCTCTGTCCTAAGTCGTTGTTATCCAATACAATTTCTTTCAAGTTTCCCAGGCGCTGAAAGGTCACTTTTTCAAACGTCGTAAATCGGTTATTGGCCAAATTTAAGTACTCCAGCTTCTTTAAACGATCGAAAATGTCCGCATGGATAAATTCTAAATCATTGTCACTCAAATCTAATCTTTTTAACGATTGCAATTGTAACGCATCCGATGTAATTTGGTTTATTTGATTACCGTTCAGGAGCAGCTCCTCCAGGATCCCTGAAGCTAGCAGTTTGGATGACTTGAGGGTGGTCAAGTTGTTTCTGCTCAGATCCAAGGAGCGGGCTGTAGTAGGTAACACATAATCCGTCTCCAGGATACCAGGATTATAGGAGCAGTCAATAATTTCACCAAAAAAGTCTTTGCCTTTGTTATTATAGCGGCATATACAAGAATCACTGTCACAGATCGACCAACCGTCGACTCTAGAACCGTACGCTATAAGAGCTAATATCCAGTGTATCGTTCGCATCTTGAAGTCGTGATCCGCGAGTCGCGGTCTAGAACAATGTGCCTTACGTGTCACGCCGTTATCAGCTCGCGACTGATAGTCGTTATCAGCGATATTGGAGCGATTGGTCATTTCACTCTGTTTACCTTTACGCTATAATGTAAACCTCGCCCAGTCTGTCAGCCAAACAAAGATATTAAATAGGTGTTTTATTTATGCATTTAAATACTGAAGCTATTTGCAGATCTTTATAGTACAATGAAAAATGTCAGGCGTGAATCTGATTATTGGTTTTTTTTTAGGATGGTTAATGGTGTCGGGCTGAAGGTTTTAACCCTATCAGAGCGGCTAAGAATACTTAGGTATCCCAATTCTATGCTGGTAGATTTGGTAGTCGTAATAAACATTAGAAGTCCTTACTTGGAGGTGGGGCCGCGCGGAAATATTATGTTTATTATCATTATTAGTTATTAATATTATAAGTGGTATTATCATTTTTCCTGAAGCCCGTCTGGATAGCTACAAGCAAGGACTAGCCTCAAGTTTTTTTTTGAGCCAGCCGCCATTTGATTTGTCGTGTTTTATTTTGGGGCTTGAGAGGCAGTTCTCTTTTTCTTTATACGGTATGTTACACACTCTACTTTACATTCTTCTTCAGCCACCCGACCCAAAGCAATATGTTGTTGGTGTTTCTGGGGCCTTTTAATATCACTAGACCTGTTGTTACTATGATCTAATATTTCTCTCCGTTTGTCTTTATTGCGCGCCCGTCACTATCATTCCTAGTTAGCAACGCGGTAATGACACCTCAGTCTTGTATTGCACCATCATCTTCAAGCAACTCGGACATATTGGTAGGGATATAGCTGAGCCAAGTTTTTTTCATTGCATTGCATTTTAGCAAATCATTATTAGATCGTGCATAGCACAGTTGACATCATAAGAATTTTACAAAAAAAAAAAACGAACTATTTGATTTTATTAAAAACAATAACTAGATTATATATATAACTATATTGTTCATAATTATGGCGTACGCGGAAATTCTACAGGTAGTTGTCGATACATAAAGTGTCTGGGGGAGAAGATGAAGAAATACATCATCAGAACAGTAATGACTAGAAGGATGCAGTACACGACGATGTTGATGCTCGTCTTGAGATAAATTCCTGGGGGCGCAGGGGCCTCCTCGCAGACGAATTCTGTTGTGTTTAGATCAACAATTCTTCTGTTGAATAAATTCTGCGGCGTAGAACATCTGAAAGTTCATTCCAGATTACATTTTGTAGGTCAAAGGTGTTTAAACGCATTATTCGGGATATTTTTTTCGAATCATAGAGAATGTATGGTACAAAAGACGATTCTGTTTTTAAGTCTGTCAATTTTTAGATTTCCTTCCCCAATGAATGCCGATGACACATAACATATCGCTATCCGTCTATTCGTCTGTGTATCTCCGAAATCGTAATACAAACAGTTTTTTTTTCAGAAAAATAATATATTATTGGGCTACTTTTAGAATGATTTAGTAATATAAATCTAATAAAGACAAGAAACGAGTCAATCCACGCAGGTAGTACAGGCGGGGGAGCGTCAAAATTATGTTCTGTGATTGGTCGAATAAAAATTGCACTTTATTATAAATCATTACTATTGGTCGGTGCACCGCGCGCGGTGTGTGATAGATGTAAGGATAATTAGACTAATGTTTAACCAGAAGTAGTCAACTCTAGATCTAGATGCAGCGTGCAATAGTTGCAATCTTTGATGGGTGAATGTTTTTCTTACCTGTAATCGACAAATTCATCACTTATTTCGACGTCCTGTAGCCAAGACAAATGGCAGTCACAGTTCCAGGGGTTATCTCTTAAATCAACATGCTTAATCTTTTTGAAGATTTGCTTTAATTGGGCGTCCAGGGTTTGGAGGTTGGAGCCTTTCAATATCAATTTCTCTACAAACAAATCCGTCTGGTCATGCGGTATTATCCGTCCCCATGCCAGTGAGCTGAACCTTTCCAAACGTGTATTGTTCGCGAGCTCCAAGTTAACCAGGGAAGTTAGGTAAAAGAAGGCTAAATCTGGTACTGCCCTTAACAGAATATTGTTAAGTTTCAATTCTTTCAAATATATGGAGAATAAAAACACATTAGATGTTATTCTTTTAATTGGATTTCCAGATATATCCAAATATTCCAGATTGTGAGGTAAGTCTAAAATGCTAGTTAAATTGTTTTGGGCTATAGTCAATTTTTTTAAATTGGTAGCATTCTTTAAAATATTCTTGCTGTCGGAATTTAGTCTGACGTTTCTCAAAGATATGCTCTGTACATCTCTGGTCAATTCATAGCCACCTTCAAACAAACTGCGTTGTACCAAACTGGGTCCTATGGCATTATTATCCAAAATTATATATCGTAGTTGACCCAAGTGATAAAAGTTTAAGTTTCCGAACGTACTAAACTTGTTATTTGCCAAATTGAGATAATTTAATTTTTTTAACGAGGCAAACGTATCACGGTCAATAAACTCTAGTTCGTTGTTGCTCAGGTCCAGTCGTTGTAGTGAAGGCAAACGAAATGCGTCGATACCTACTTCGTTTATTTGGTTGTTGACTAACATTAGCTCCCTCAAGGTCTCGGAGGCGAGCGAAGGTGTTCGCACTATCCGAGTTAAGTTGTTCCCCGATAGATTTAAAACGCTCACATTATCCGGCAAACTATAATTAGCTTCCAGCACCAGCGGATGAGAAGAGCACGATATTTGTAAACTGTTTTCTTGACACACACATCGCGGGTCATCACAGAACGTCCGACTTTCGACTTTATAAACTAGGGCGATTAGGACATAAACAATGAAGTCACGCATCTTTCGCGTTTAAAGAACTGTGCTGCGTGTGAGCAGGAAACACGTCCAGTTTATCACTTTTATTATCGGCCAGTGATATGATAAGTGGTCGTATCATTTCTTTGTGAAATGGAGCAAATTTTAAAAACATTAGTATCACACTTTAGTACAATATAACATTGCTTTGTTTGCTACTTGTCAGTAGCAGCTATTATGTTCTGTGGTAGCGTCACGTTCTACGGCACAGATTATTTAAATTAGATGTGTAATTATAGACACTCAAAATACTTTTAAAGGGATTCAGTGTTGCCATAAGTATTTCTTAAATTTTAAACCAATTTCGTTTTATAACCAATAAAGAATGGGATAAAAGAAAAAGATCAAAGACAATATTACGATTGAATTTTATTTTATTATTTTAATAATACATTTAAGATGTTACCATTCTTAATAGCTACTATACAATATTACTATCAAAACCTTCCACGTCCAGTTTGAGTGTTGCCTTTTGAACTGGGGTCTTCATGAGCCTGAAATAAATTTTATTTTATAATTTATTTATAAAATTAAAAGTTTCGTATCTATCGGTTCTTAGCAGTTACTTAATGATTTTTGTACTATTTAGTGCCATATGCACATCTAGAAACTGCCCTTGTTTTGCTTCGGAAGAAGAGTTTTCCAGTCCTCTCAAGGTTGCCATGCCAATTCTAATCCGCTAATAAATTACCCCATAAAGCAGTTTTCTTGAATAAAAAGTAATCCTACAATCATTGTCCTTACATAAGCCACAAACATAATAAATTTCATCTTAATTAATACATTGGTTTCGGAGTTGCCATACTAATTTTAACCTGTTATCCTGCGATAACTAAGCCATTTCCAGGAAAAGAAATCTATAACCATTCTCAGGGTTTCAACTACGACTATGCCAAGTTTCATCTAAATCTATCCAGTGGTTTTTGCGTGAAGCTCGAACCGACAGACTGACAATGAATCCAAACAAAATGTTTTGGTCTCTATATCGAAAATGAAGCCTCCCTGTGTCAAAATTTTCAAAAAAAACTTAATGTGCAGAATCTCCGTTGTAGTTTTATTATCAGTATAAATATGATAATTTACCTGTTTAAGGGATCTATGTCGTTTATTATAACTAAATCTGTCTCAAATTAAGAACTAAATGTAAGTGAGTGATGTCATTTTAAAGTACTCCGACTCCAAAAAACTAACAAAATAGTTATATATAATCAAAATAAAAGAATTAAATAAAACAAAAAAAGAAAATTAATACAAACATGAAAACTTATAAAAGTGATAAAAAGACACACATATTGTATATATACACACAGACAATTATCAAAAATTATTGATTTTTTAAAAAAGTGTAAAGTGACTTTAAAAAAAATAAGCAAAAGTTTATTAAAATAAAATGAGTGAAGCCAGAAAATTAAAAACACAATTGAATATTTACAAAACACTAATTATAAAAATTTTAAGTCGTTTAAAAATATTAAATAATTATTATCTTTTATTCCCTATTGGGATATTTATAAATGCAAAATAGGTTGGTTTCTATATAGTAATTAATAAAAAAAACCTTTAATTTTCTTGTTATACTTTTTTTTATTAATTAAAATGCAATTAAATGATTCCCAACTCACTTGTGAGCGGCAATTGAGTCTGTGTCGCATTGAATACTCTGTGCTTGTTCACGAACATCACAGACGACGTATGACAAATTTATCAGTTTACTAGAGCATGGATAGGTACATGTGACATCAAAGGGGTCACATGACTAGTATCGGCGGTTTTGTAATTTCTAACGAACTTCAACGTATTTAGGTGTACATTTATTTGTGTTAGCTGCGTATAGTATGTGTTGGTATGCGTGCAAAAATTTGCGTGCATATGAATATACGCGTGCAAAGATTTGCGTGTTTTTATACTTTCCTGTTTATTTATACATACCTTAATAACAATAGCGGTCCTCGGGCCAGTGTTCCACAGCACGCCATGCTGGTCCACGAAAGCGGCCTGCACGGCCACGGTGTAGACGCCGGCCGTCGCGACGCTCACCAGCTGCTGTGCGGAGAAGAAGTCTCTAACCGGCGTCACTGTTTGCACCGCTGTCATCACTGGCGGGATGTTGGTCAGCTCCACTGTCTGTTGCACATTAGTTCAACGTGATTTCGACGAATTGAGGGAATTTTTACCAGCATCGGTTGCTTAGCATATAACAATAACTTTTTATTTATCAGCCCATACTTTATTTAAAAAGAAAATATATATGTATGTATCGAAAGAATGTTACAAAGAAAACTTCACGCAATATAATGTATCATACTGTTTACAAAACTTTGATAAATGAAATTTTTGACGGATCCTTCGCATATGTATAACTCTAATCGGAAATAAATCTTCAGACTTTAAATAAAACGAAGTCAATTTTTTTTTAAATAGACGGGTCGCAAAGCAATGTCTATGTGGATGATTTCACCGTTACAAACCATAATAATTAAGTTTCAAACTGTCAAATATATTTAAATTTAAAACGAAAATTATTGATTTTAAAGCAATGCCATACATGTTGGCCAATATCAGCCAATGCATGTGCAAAAGTAGAGCCATACAGTAACGAAGGACAACGATGTATCTATACGAATAACAGTGAAATGGACTATATTTGTTTTCCTTTAAGGTTGATTTACCGCTACGTATTATTTAACATTAATCTTTTAAATTGTAAATGGCACGAGTAATTATCGCTTCACTACTTTGAAGTGCCCAATGGTCGTAAGTGTAAATTAATATTTAATAATTTGTAACTTGATGCTCTGCAATTTTTATAATTAGGTTGAGAGTAAAACATTTCAAATCTTTTTCTCAGTTCGTCCGTGCCAATAAAGAGTTATAAGTATCATACATGTACGCGGACTCAGCTTCAATTGTGTATGAGGCGTTATCTAGTTGATTGTTGACCGAAGAATATAATTGGAGATGAGGACAGTGTTTCTCACCTTCTCGTTGGTCTTGGGATGTAGCGTGGCCGTCACCGTTATCTGGACACCTTTAACTTGACGCTGTTGTTTCTTTTTGCTATAAAAAGAAATTAAATGTTTACAGACTCATACCCCCGCACTAGGAATCTTTGTTTAGCGGGTGCCATTAACAACACAAATTTAAACAAGGCCTTATTTTTTTGTTTGAGAACAGAAGCAGAAAAAAGGCCTTTTGTTAAAAGGTATAAATAAATATAACCAGAAAAAAGTAGTTACTATGACATAGAACGGTTAGACATGGAATCGCGGACTTATTTGTAAGTTTTAATGTCTTTTACATAACAATAGTACATGACATTGCTCTATTGTTATTACTTCTTATAACAATAAAATAATATATATATATATATTTGGACGACTCCCACACAGCCGTCTGACCCGAAATTAAACGTTAGCTTGTACTAATGGTGATCAGACAACTGATATACATACATACTCGTATATGCATGTTATAAATACATACATACTTATATAAAAACTCTCCTCTTTATACTATTAGCATAGATCAGTCGAGATACCCGGGCACAGGCAAGACGACACCCTCCAGTTTGAGCGCGAGGCGGTGCGCGAGCGGCAGCGCGGCGGCGTGCTCGGCGGGCGGCGCGCGCCAGCCCGGTGACAGCGACACGCGGCACAGCGCGCCGCCGCCGCCGCCGCCGCACACTGCGCGCGGCCACACCGCGCCCGCCGCGCACGCTCGCACGCCCGCTAACACCGCCTCTGCGTGCTACACACAACATTAAATGACATTTACTAAGTGTGTTCAACATCTTATACATATATACTTATATAAGATCTTTTTATTCTATGTAAAAAAAAGAAAATAAAAAATAAATATTTATTGCGTCTTAGTAACCAATAGCTCACTTAACGAAAGTCAACATTTAACAATACGAAGTCCTTACATCAATTTTAAAATTAATAACAAAAAAATGTAAAAGAAAATGATATAAAATTTCTTTATTTTAGTATCAATTAGCATTATTTTCAATGCAATTAACGGCCTCATTATTGACAGACGAGTTGTTATTGATAGCCTCAAAGTAATTGCCTCGTAAATCATTTTTATCTTCTAAAGAACTAATGGGTAAGCGTATGCTCTTTGACCGCACCTTGCTGACCGCACTGTTTGCCTGCACAACTCATTTTAATTCAGTACTTATCTCGTCACGGTTACCAGGCGGTCGGGAGTACTCAATCATTCATCAATTACTATATGTTACCATCACTCAATCTCAATGAATTATCTACATGCACATTAGACTTTCAATTATTTATCAAAGGTGTCCCGCGACCCTAACTGCCTCACGTAGAGTTGTTAATTGTAACTTAAATTAGACGGAGAGGTTAAATTTAAAAATCCCCAGTGTGTGTGGATGTGTATATGTGTGTGCGTGTACCCGATGCGTGATCCCGGACGCGGTGGTGGGGTTGTCGAAGAGTTTGGCGGCGATGTCGGCAAGCGCGCGTGCAGGCGCCAGCGCGATGGTCTCTTCGAGGCTAGTGGCGCGTACCTCCTGCGCGCGCTGCCCGCGCTCCTGCTGGCTCCACGTCATGCGCTCCAAGAACTGAGCGAACTGCCCATACGTGTGCTGCGCGCTGGGCACGCTCAGGATTTTATTTTCATACTAGAAATTACTTACGCTTCGTTTCGGAACAAGAGTTATCCAAAGGTTTCAGACTTGCCATACTTATTGTAACGTATTATCCCACTGGAACAAAGCAGTTTTCCGACGTAAAAAGTATCTAATAACCATTGTGCTTACGTAAGCTACAGATATGCCAAATTTAAACTTAATTTGGTTTCGCAATAGGGTATTTTACACTATATGAGAAAAAATCTCAAAATATACATTTGAGGTAGCTTAGGCAACAAGCAGGTGGA
>DWJZ01009331.1:0-10778 GCA_018249125.1 Asbolis capucinus
ACCCAGACACACAGAACAAACATTCCTGCTCATCACAGAAAAGTTTGACCTGGGTGGGAATAGAACCCACGACCTCCAGTGTAGTAGTCAGGTTCACTAACCACTAGACCAATCGGCCTGTCCTAAGATAAGATCTTATAGTAAGATAAATAAGATCTTATAGTAACTACCGACCAAACATTGATAGTTATGAAATATTCAGATTCAGTTTTAAAACACAATTAAAGTGACTCACATATAAATCTGAATGTTTCTCTTTGTAATCGGCTAATTCAACTTCGATTGTACCTTAGCACTAACTATTTATGATATCAGAATTCCCAAGTGAGAGATACCTACTGAATATCTTAAACATAATCATGTTCGACAAGCTTCGTAGTGCTTGGTATTTATATTAGAAATGAACTAAGTTGCCAGTTTTTGAAACAAATATAAATAAATATTGTGTCCTAATGTAACCTTAATGTACCTTAGTAATATAAAAATTATCATGATTAATCGATTCTTTGACCTCAAGAAACCCTTAACTCACAATTTATAATTTATGTAGTTCATTATATTTTTTTCTAGAATGAACATAACTAAAAAGAGGTAATCACCTAATACAGACTCGGCCATGCGTCTTAAATTATACAATTATATTATATTATTATATTATATTAACACAAAATTCAATATTTTTTTTGCAAAAAAAGACCCGAATAGGCACGAGCGTTTACAATACAATGGGATAATCCTCTGAATTTCAGATCTGTCGGTTTTTGAATTTTCAAATCCGTATTCGAAACATTTCATGTCGAGTGTTAAAAGCAGACGTAACTGGCAGTTGTCAGTTATATTTTGAATTTTTATTTGTTATTTGTATTCTTTAGTCTGCAAGATAAGCGAGGTTACAGGTGACGGAGCTAATTTTTAAAATTATTTCTTATAGCGATAAGATGGACGGAAGGTAAAACAAGGAGGAAGGAAGGAATAAGATGTAATAAAAGTGATGGTACCAATACCATCACCACTATAAGGGAGTAATCTTGAAAAATGTTGGTATGTTATCCTTAAATACAGGTTGGTATATAATATAACATAAAACAGTCTTGGTTATTTATTTTATAAATAAATTTGATAGTCATTAATAATATTGATATCACTAGATCGATTCATTTTTCAATGAAATATCAATAATATTGTAATCTAGTGTACCAACTATCCGAGACTTCGAATCTCAAATCAAAATTTCCGGTGTTAAAAATCAAATCTTCAGCTTTCATTTATTGAATCTATTTTCAGTTATATCGAACCACAATGAAATGTGAAGCGTTTAATAGGTCAAATGTAAATGTAACTACGCCTGGTATACATAAATGCAGTGCCAAAACTGACAACAAAATCAAACAAACACATAACATAGGAAACGGTGAATATTGAGTGTTCTAGTTTTACAATAATATGTGTAAGGTTCCACAGCTTTGTTTAAATAATCGTTCTGCAAATAAACAAATATCGCGTTTTTATTCATATTAACGTACTTGAAGGAAATCCTAACTCTTGATGGTGATTGATATATTACATATAATATAACAGTAGAAAGTGTATAGTAATAGAGTAAAAGTAAGTAAGTAATGTATGTATACATATGTGTGTAGTACTGGGGTCGAGTCTAGGGCAAATAAAATGCAGTAATCTTGAATATTTCTTCTTTATTTCGTCTTCACCTTAATTTACTCGTCTTCCACCCGTCTTCCTTCCACACCGGTAGCCATTCCCAACTTCCTCGTACTCCGTATCTCCTCTATACGTTCTATTTCACGTTCACGCCTACATTCGGCCGTCCTGCACGTCCATGCCTGTCCTCAGGCATCCCAGTTTCATCAGACACTCTCATATACAGACTTCAAATTCAATAATGTCATGCATCAACACAGTCTTCATCCATTATCATCGTGACACTCCTCAAAAACTCTTGACCTATTATCAAATCAAATGGCATAACATAGAAAATAACATTGTTGTAACACTCTTTATCTATAATCATAGAAATACAAAATCTTCCAATCCACTTTTAATTGTCCTAGTCCAGTTATCACTATAGGGTCGTTTTGCAAAGTCACATCTTCCAACATATGATATAAATTATCTGAAATCAGGTTTAATTCGCTTCCGGAATCGATCAAACCCTCCATTATAACGTGTCCGATCTTAATGTGCTTTGATAGTTTAAGACATTTCTTTCCAATTGTATTGTTTATGTTCCCCATATTGTTCTAATTCTCGGTCTTCGTTGTTACGGGTGGCTTAACTGCCAACACATAATTCACGGGTTGGTTCATAACGCGGTTCGCAAAGCTGTCATTGGCAGCAATCGATGAACCATGGGCTCCTGATTGGCTGAAATTCACGAGTTGAACATGGCGGCCTGCTGTCGCATTGGTCTTTCTGCCGGTTGACGTTGATTGGACCGATACGCCATCTTGTGGTCCTGTGACGTCACGGCCGGTCTATAGCTTGCACTGTTTCCGCCGCTCACGCATCTCGTTCTTGCATCGATATCGTTCGTATTCGTAATGTTCGCCGTACACCGACTTCGTACACCGACTTCCAATATGGCCAAATTTATTACACCTAAAACACCTAATGCCTCGCTTACAGTTGCCACATGATCTGTTTCGCCACAATGATTGCACCGCTTACAATTTTCTGTCACACACTTAGGTTTTTCTCTTGGTTTTGCCACTGCCGATCTGGTTTTCATCCACTCGTAAATCTATAATTGTTCGTATACTGAATCGCCACATAATCTGGTATCTTGACTCGTTTTCCTAGTTACTCCATAGTAAGCATATATTGAAAGAACGTTTCATGCGCGTTTTATTGTTGTCGCCATAATTTCATGCATTTCTTTAGGATTTACGGTTTCAGGAAATTCTTTTAATAAAGCAGCCTGCACCTCTTCATATGTTTTAAACGTTTTTTCCGATCGTAGCCACAACTACGCTCTTCCTTTTAGTGTCCGTCTCGCAATTATTAATTTTTGTTGCAGCGTCCATTGAAATATATCTGCATTGTCGGCTATATCTTGCACCCGCTTACTCGATGGGTATGTTTTGTCGTCTTCGTTGAAATTTATGATGTTGTACATGCCTTCGATGTTAAACGTAGTAGGTTTTAAGTCGCCTTCGGTAGTAAGTAGTTAAGCCGTAATGACGTCACCCACGCCGCGTCATTGCATCTTCCAGTGATGTTAATTTGCCCAAATCAAATAGACTCAATCCCGGATGAGCCTCCAAAATTTTGGAGTAGTGGGGTCGAGTCTTGGGCAAATAAAATGCAGTAATCTTGAATATTTCTTCTTTATTTCGTCTTCATTTTAATTTTCACCGTGATTTCACCGCGTGGAATATTATGCGACGTTGTTTTAACAATAATAAACTATTATTCTCTCATTACAATTTAATTAGTTTATGGTAAATCGATACATGTGTCAAAATGAGGCATCATATTAAACTTTTGGCCTATATTTCAGGTTACCGAGTGGCTATGAGCTATCTATTAAGTTGTTACAATGTGAAGCAAAATCACGGTTGCGCTACAAAATCCAAAGGCGTCATTAACACGTTCACTACATCAACATTTTCAAAGAAGGAATCAATAGATTGTTATGCTATTCCCTTTTAAAAGAACTCATTTTTACATTGATAATGATTTACTCACGATATTTTTTTCCGAAATATAAGAAAAAATTAACACTATTGCAAATATTCCAATTACCAAACGCGAGTATGAACACGTCTCGTGAAAAGATTTACTATATATAATCTGTCATCTACAATATATACTGATAATTTTATATATATAAAGATTATGTTGTTTGCTCGTGAGTTTGTTTGTTCCTTATAGACTCTGAAATGGTAGGACATGAGGACTGGTATTTTTTCCAACTTTATTCAAAATTCTCTAAAAAAGTTATAATACCAAAATTATATCGATCGAACAAATGGTTGATGAGTTGATGTGTAGCAACGCGCGCCGGGTACAGCTAGTATAATTATAAAACAAAATACCTAACTGCAACAACAATTGGTATGCTTTTTGACAATTTGTGTTAAAGCACTAATATAGTGTTACATGACTATGATATTTTTGAAAAATTTTCACTTTTCACAATTTTTCAATTGATAATCATGTTGCTAAGGTAAGAAAAACCACACGTTTTTCATTTGTGGACGCCATTTTGAAACTTTTTATGTAGTTTATAGCACTACTAGAATAATTCCGTCTCATGTCAACATCAATCAAACCGTTTGGGCTGCAGGGCTTGCTAAAGTAAACATTACCCTACTGGTAATTAAGAATCAAGTGTAACCTTCATATTTATTCATATTTTTATATTACAATCTAATAACTTTTTAAAATAAAAATTAAGTAAAAAAACTTAAGAAGTAAACATACAAAGTACTACCGACTAGTCAGCTCTTTTCGCCGACTAATTTCCGATAAAAACTACAACAAACAGTTCGTAATGTCAAATAGTATTCGTTTACATATCAGATATTAAGCACGGAAGAAGATTGACTGTAGAGACTTTAAAATTTTAAAAGTCCAGTTTGACATTTAATTTACTTTTATTTTAGTTTATTAACAATTATTCCTTTTTATGAATATATATGTCTAAAAAAGTTTTCTGAAGCTACCATTAGTATCTTTGTGGGAAAATTTCTGAGCACACCATTAATAATTTTATTTGACAGTTAACAAATAATAATATGTCATTCATTTTATTTGTCAAATGTAAGAAAGTATGGCTAAAGAAAGTACGGATGAATGCGGAAACTTTTACTGAGAGTTTAGAGTAAAGAATGGAAAAAGTATATTTTTAGAAGTTTTTACTGTTTATCTGTGCATGCTTATCCGGAAATGTCTGATCCGAATTGATTTGTGTTGTTTTAATGACAACATACGTTTATTATTCAATCTACATAATTATACACAGCCCAAAATTTTCATTAACAATTCTGTAGCTTTTCGAAGAAACAAATCCATGCATAGGATTCGTGGGCACGGCTGCAATGGGCACAGCAAACATTTTGTTTCATTGAGCCAAAGTCTGCTCAACTAGTTATTTAAAGAAGGATATTTAATTTCATAATTTTACGTAAACCGAATATGCAACTGACAAAAACGGAATTATTTTTGAATATCAAGTTTTAATTGAAAATGTTGTCAGTAATCGACTTCATAAAATATTTTTGATACTCATCCGCTTGGAAAATTAGGATTAAATGTGGCAGATCGCACGGACATTGGACAACACAACACAAATAGCGACCATGAACCAAAAACAAATATTTATCTGTCACATCAATATGTGCCCCGACTGGAATCAAAACCATTTACTATCCAGGTAGGGTTATCAACAGAATAATACAACAGATGAGGCCACGTAACATTTCATAGCGAGCAAAATCTTAATCTACCCTCCCTACGAATTATTTTCCTTTGCTAGTACCTTAACAAACAAAAGATTATTGTAATATAAATAATCTATTGTAATTATTTTTATTTTTATTGTATTTAATTTTCAAACGTAGGCTTCCTCAGAATAATTATTTTCTGCACCTTAAAATAAGTCAATGTTTTGAATCAACTTTAACTTTAATAATCTGTTAGAAATGGACCTCGCTTCGCTTCGGAAGAAGCATTATTAAATGGTTACAGAGTTGCCATACTCATTTTAACGTATTATCCCACGGGAACTAACAAGTTTAACGGGATAAAAAGTATCCTATAACCATTGTCCTTACAAACTGCAAACATGCAAAATTTCATCTAAATTGGTCTATTGGTTTCGGTGTTGCCTAACTAATTATAACCTGTTATCCTGCGGGAACAAAGCCATTTCCTCAAATAAAACCTATCCTATAACCATTCACGGATTTTAAACTTCGATTATGCCAAGTTTCATCTAAATCTATCCAGTCCTTTTTGCGTGAAGCTCGAACAGACAGAAAGACAGACAGAGTAACAGATAGTAAATAAAAAAAAATGTTTTAGTCTCTATATCGATAACAAAGCGTCTCTGCATCAAATTTTCCAAAACAAGAGTAACAAAGAAGAAGATTACATACATAGAAGACTACACAAAAACATTGCACTTAAAAAGTGACAAGACTTCTGAAGGAAGTGTTAAAATAAAATGTTCCTTTTTTTTAAATTCAAGGGTTTTTAACTTGCTATTTCATTTATATTTTTACTTCTACGGAATAGCTAATCCGTCGGTCCGATCATGGGGGTTGAGTTGAAATTCTGCCCAATTCAGAATCAGAATAATACTCCTTCATTGAAATTATTTCTATTCAAAACCTAAGTTCCTAAATGTAATCAGTTGAAATAAAAACATGAAAGAATTATGGATGGGTATTTTCAGTTCAGTTCTCCTAAGAGAAGTCCTGTAGGAGCAGTGAGCTAGAATAAGTAATCAATTTTGATAGTTTGGACTCCAGCTTTTCCATCAGCCTTTAATGATATCTGTAAACTGTAGCAACCGTAACCGAAACTTTCGGATATCCAAAATAAAATTCTATCCCTTACCGAATCTGAAACCGGCATAATATTATTCATATATCCGAATCTATCCCGAATCAATTCATACATCCCAAATCTAAAGTAATTGTATAACCTGATCTGCAGTATATCGTATCTATACAAGCGTACCGGCTTAGCCATTGATCAATGCTTCCGAATATCAGAATATTTTTGATTCAAAAACTGTAAATAATCAATTAGAGAAATGAAGTACTTTTATTTTCCGATTCAAAACCATCCGGTTTTTATTTGAACCGGCACTGTTCAGTAAAAGTGCTTTAACGTAGAGGAAAATGGCGAAAATATCTCCCAGCGCATCATATTTATAAACATAAGTATAATACGAGCAATTCTTCAATAGTATGTATACAAATATGTATATCTTAACCGGTTCATTAAGATAATGTAATCTATACGTATATAAAAGAAATTAGTGTAAACATATACATATATACTATATATAATATTTTTCTTCTGTCTATTATACTCATAAAAATATAATAGACTCTTAAAGAATCGATTTTTGTGGATAACGATTTTTTAAGGTTTTTTAAATATTAGAAAAACTTTTCATACTAACAATTGTGTTTAATCAGATTAAGTTGAAGGTAGTGGTATCACTACATACCGAGCAGAGATCTGTCTACCTTTTTAGTAGAACTTTATGCTACGAACGAACGTAACTACGTATGCTTGTCCACGAGTGTAAGTAATAACTTGACACACTCATTGTGTTCGGATAACCGTTTCGTGCATAAATAACGAACAAAAACAAACAATATTATGTTTATAGCTATAAAAGCCAAATATTTGACTATCACTCAAAACTATATGAAAAGACAAGCCAAGAAAATACCTTCTTATAATAATTATATTGTTCCACAATGATTGGTGACTTGTATCAAGCAAAATTTATTAACAATTTAATTCAATTCCAACCCTGGGTGGAATATGGTTATCTTATATTAAAAGTAAATGTCTACATATGCATGTGTATGTATAATTCTAAGATCACAGATTACTATTTTTAGGTTATAGCATTTTTACACCAATTATATATACAAATGGGCATTGCTTCCATATATAATTTACTTGATACTTTTATTAGCACAGACACTTAACATGATAGCCGTTAATTAATTTAACTTGGGTCGCAAACGCAGAGAAATAATAAAACAGGACACATACCTTCTCGCCGCTTTACAAACACGTGCTTGGGCATTAAGCCCATGCCTTCAGAAACTAATGAACCAAGTAGTTAGATATGTAGATACTCGGGATAAAATGTTACTTTTATATAATTTTAATAAATCCTAATATCATTCGTTGCATTTAATATCACTTTCATAATTGTTAAGGTGAGGTTAAAATGTTTAATAACTATTAGCAAGTTACCTTAATGAAGCTTTACGAAGAAAACGAAGGTCTCTGAGAGTTCAGGAGCGAAAGTCGCTCACGGAAGAGAGAATAAAAAATATTTTTTTAATATTTCTAAGAGTTTTAGCAGGGAACAAACACGAGTAGTACTGAAGTCGCGTTGTACAATGCAGTCGCGCGGTACGTCTAGTACTGACGGCGGTGCTATACTAACTACTGGTCACCTCGTAGTATGCACCTCGTCAAACATTTTATTTCAACTAAATTACAGCGCAACTGAAGGCACGACACACAGAAGATAAACGGCACTGAACGGAACGGAACACAATCTGAGTATTTCTTCTGTTATTGTATCATGGACCGTACACCGGGATTAAAACAAAGACAGTTTTTTTAGGTCGAAGTCGTCAAACGATCCGTCGTTTATGTTAATACTGACTATCGCAGCCGTTTCAGAATTCTAGGGCTCCGTAAAGGATTACAGGGGCTCCGTGTTAGTCCGAATGTTAAATAAACATTCGTAGAGAAGATTTGTAAATATATTTACTCGTAATTTTTTTATCATCAAAATAAGTTTCCGAGACCAAATAAACATGAGAAACCGTCTACGATGTAATTGACAGCATTGTTGTCCATGTGTGGCGTTGTCCAGTTACCAATTTACAGCTACTTTGCTTCTTTGTAGAATATTTCCTTTAAAAAAGGTGGACATCGAAAAGTCCTGGCTAACAACGTTTGTACTCATTTTTTAAATAAAAACATGCGTTTTTAAATACGAAAAGGTCTAATGCTGATGTGAATGTTTAAATATTACCTTTGAAGTTATTCATTACATTTTTACAACTTCAAAAACGGAGGAAGTACTCAATTCGTGTGTAATTTTGTTTATATATGTATGTTACCTCAAAACTTTTTACTGGGTGGACCATTTTAATTTAAACGACATGTGACGAGCAATTTTGAAGTTATTCTTCCTTTTGATATTTTTGTTTTATTTTTTTACCGCATAACTTTTGACTGGGTGGATCGATTTTTATGATTTTTTTTTATTTTAGAGGTAATACTTTGATGACTTTTTTAAGCGAAATTTGAAGAGTGTTTTTTGAGTTGTTTTTCTTAATGTTTGTTATTAACTTTTTATTGAGTTCACCGATTTCGTTGATTCTTTGTTATTCAAAAACTAGTATATGTCGCATACTTCCATTTAATTTCGAGTGACATGTGCCGGTTACTTTTTGAGTTATCTTTAATAATGCGTATTAAGTCAGTTGCGACTACGTTGACAATGATAGTTTCAATGTATTACTTGTTCGAGACATTTGAAGTAGGTTTTTTTAAATGATAAAAATGATTATTGTATGTCTTTGGTCGTAGTGACAGAAAATTGTCCAACTAGTCATTTGTAACTGAATGACGGCAAAGTCGTGCGGTGTACATATGTATATGCTAACCAACCATCTTAATGTAACCCCAAAAATAGTTACATTCGGGGGTGTTTCAAGAAAATAACCCAAAACAATGGTTTTTAAAATACTATGCCCGTCAATCTCAAAAAACGACTGAAACTTATGTAACTTGGATTCACATTTTATTGAAATCGGTTCACAAACAAAACCTTTTAAAAATTCCACGACCATTTGTTATTGCCAAGCGTAGCAAGGGCAGTTACTAGTTATTTTATACATAACCTTGAAAGTAATTTTAAAACCGTAAAAAATATGAAAATAACATTCATTTATTCCTTTATGTTGATGATTATACCTGACCTACTCGAAATGCGAATAACGTTATATCTGAGACTGAAGGCCATCGGTTTGTCTAGAAATAGGCAAGGATACGTACCTATTGGAAACATTCCTGGAACCCAAACCAAGGATAAGAATTATAATATTATTTACGCGTGTTTATTTTATATACAAGGAAGGCTGGAGCAGCAGGTACGTATTAAACGATGTCATTAGTTTAATTATTACTGTTATTACAAATGATATGTGTCCATCTATATCTATAATAATAATAAAACTGTAACATCTATAATAATAATATAACTGTCAATTCTGTACATTAAATATTTTTTTAATATTTTGATGCAGTTATAGTTATCGATATAGAAGACAAAATTCTTTTTTGGATTTATTGTCCATCTGTCTGTGTGTTCGAGCTTCACGCAAAAACCACTGTACAATATTGATGAAACTTTGCAAAATCGAAGTTTAAAACTCGAAAAATAGGATTTGTTTTATCCCAGGAAATGGCTTTGTTCCTGCAGGATAACTGATTTAAATTAGTGTCGCACCTCCGAAACCAAATCAGTTTGTTTGTAGCTTATGTAAGAACAACGAAGATAGAATACTTTTTACCCCAGAAAACTGCTTTGTTCCTGTGGGATAATAGGTTAAAATTTTCTATGGCAACTCTAAAACCACTGGACCACTTTAGACCCAATTGTGCATATTTGTAGTATTCATGTTATCTTATTCCGAAGCGAAGCGAAGGAAATTTCTAGTTATAATTAAAATTAACTTAAAACTACGGTAAAACCGGCCTATGCTGTGGAACTGAATAGCAAGATTAGGTTGGTTAAAATGGCTAAACCATATTTACAATCGATTTTATATATTACTAGCTGAGCAGGCAGACGTAGTCCTGCTCAAGTAATTAACCCAGATAAGCCTACTGTCCTATATTTAGGACAGTAGAAATAAAAAAAAATATCAGAATACCCTCTTTATCTAAGATTATTTAGTCTTATGATTTGCAGTAAGAAACGTGTCAGCTTTATTAGAAAAAATAAAAAGACAGTTATTTTAACAGTTTTTACCTTA
>DWJZ01009332.1:0-10778 GCA_018249125.1 Asbolis capucinus
CTACACCGAAGATCGTGGGTTAAATTTGGGAATTTGACCTGGGTGGGCAGGTTAAACTTTTCTGTGATGAGCAGGAATGTTTGTTCTGTGTGTCTGAGTGTAAATATCTATAAAAGTAGTTGTTCAAAGATACATTCCTAATTTAAGGCAATTTAAATAATAATTATACATAAGATAGGGATAGAAATGAAACATATGTTACTAATTGAATACAAAATAAACCACATAGTAACATCTGTGTTTTCAGTAATATTATACTTACAATTTTTAAAATTTCACTTACATTGCATTCTCGGCGACTGTAACTTCGTTTTAAGCGGACTGTGGTTCTGATCTTTTAACTGCTGTTGATGATGCTGCGCCTGGAAAATATTAATCAATTAAAATAATTATACTAAACACATAAACTGTCGCTCAGTGTCGTTAATATTAATTAACATCGCTCCTTCTGTACTAAGGAGTAATTTAAGTAATCATTAACTCTGAGTGCGGCAGTAAGAATTGTATTACTTCTCAACAGATTTAAAAAAAAATTGTGAACAATAAAGACACATTAAGATCTTAAAAGAAAAAAACATTTTAATTACTGTTCCATTACTACATTTGTACAGATATTTGTCCACAAATAAATAAAAAAACATTTATTTCAATTTTTGTAACATAATATCGCATGGAACATGAGGTCCTAACCAATCCAGTACAGACTAAAATGAAAAGAAATTGTAACGTCTTTCACAGAAGTTACTATTATTATTTTCTTTGACATTCAATGTTTAGTTTCATTGTTTGAAAAGCAATCCATACCTTGCTTAAAATAAGCCTCAATTTCCTCTGGTCCTCTGTTTCCAAGGCATCTGCAGTGAGAGGGCATGTGGCAGCCAAGTACTCACACAGCTCATTCTGTTGGCCGGCATGGTAGTACCGCCCCTTGCCCTGACTGTAAAGCCATTCCGCTTTAAGACTGAAACAAATAAACTTAATATTAATATAGCTCCCGGTAGTTTCCTTGTTAGAGTTTTATAAAAAATTAAGTTTCCCATACATACAATTCTTCCATGTAATTGAAGTATGTTTCCAAATTTTATTTGAATTTAAGAACTTCTATTACTATTTTCACTTAAAACTTCCCTAATCGCAAAGATAGGTGTGTGGTTTGAACCAAATAATTTCCCATAACAAGCATGGGTCTCTCTGAATGCTGAGCAGGTCTAGCAGGAGGATCGTTAGTAAATGATAGGTTGTTTTGTAACAAAAACACACTTTCAGCAGATAATAACTAAACACCTTGAACCACACTCAAAACAAACAGAGAAATCAAAATTTACCAACATACATATGTTATATCTGCCATACACTAATATAAGATCAATATAGGACAGAATAACACAGTTACCCACCTTTCAATTGCGCTGACAATGAATCCATCAATTGATTTTACGCTCATCATCCAATTAAGGACGAATGGTCTATAGTCAAACCCTCTGATTAAACTCCATTAAGGAAATGAATAGATTGCTATAAAACAATAAATTTCAAATGGCATACAATTATAAGGCTTTTATCAACCCAGAAAAAATATGATAAACTCAAATCTGTTATCTGAATATTATAATTCTCATTAATACAGCTTCCATAATGATGTAAAACTATGTATGTATTGCATTGCATCGCATCGCAGAAACCATTATATAATTTTTAATTAAAGCCTTCTGGGTTGAAATAGCAGTATAACAGATTAAATTTCCATTTAGAATATTTAGTATTCGCAATAATGTTTAAAAATACATAAATTATAATCTTTAAAAAAGGATACAGCTTGTCTTTTCCTGCCATAGCAACACATGGATTACCCTGTATGGTAAAACTATCCAGTTCACTTAAGTGAACCAAGTGAGAGATCTCATTAAGATCTGCTATGTTGTTATGACCTAAGCCTAAGTGTGAGAGGTTAGAGGGGAGGTAGCGGTCGCACTGACGCAGATCTGCTATCCGGTTACGCTCCAAGTTCAAATGCTGAAAGAATAAATATTGTAATAAAAGATATATATTAATGCAGTGGAAAAATAAATCCTTCACAGCAACTTGAGAATTGAGCTGATCAGATGGGCCACATGGAAAGAAATTACAACCAGTAATAAATTGAATTATCATAACTTTGGAGTGACATTGATGAATAACATTTTTCTGGTGCTAACCACCAAACCATTGACATATGAATTGCTGAACAGATGTTCTTTTTTCATGTAGTCAGAGTCACTCCACTCTGCCATTCAACTTCTAATTGTCCATCTCTACCAATTTTATTCTTTGAAACCATATTTATTCTTTAGCTATATAGTGTTTGAATGGCTGAGTTTTTTTATTTTAATAATTTGATATCTACTTACCTTCAAATTCTTCAAATAAGAAATATCAGCTATGAAGGATATTTGATTATTGGACAGATCTAAATGTTCCAAGTGAATGTTGTGGTTTAGGTGTTCTATAGACTTGATGTTGTTACCTGAAAATATACCAATGAGATGCGATACAGATGAGATGTAATACAGAGAAGTGGGAGATTACAATGCAACTTTTGACATGGGAAAAATGTATTTGTTCCCATGCGTCCTTCTCCCAATTCATTTCAAGAGATATGTACAACTACACCAACAATGGCTGAGTATGTAGAAATGGCCAAGTATGGAAGAATGTAGTATTTTCCATACCAAACTTTTTGGCAGAACATGTTACTTGGCCACAGACTCACCTCACCTCACACCAGGCTGGATTAGCTTCTGCCACCACTATACCTATTTGCAAAGAAGGGTTCAGAGTAAATAGTCTGTCCAAAACAGCAAAACAAGATAAACTTACCAGCTAATTTGAGAACTTTAAGATATATCATATCTTTTAGTCCCTCTATTTGCAGAATTCCATTATTATTGAGTGCCAGTACCCTGATATTAGTGAGACGAGACACTCCATGCATTCTTAATAAGAAATTGTTGCATATTGACAGCTGGAAAATAAAGAATCCACATTACAACCATACCATAATCTTTTAAGGCATTATATATGCTATATATATTCACTTTTACTAATGTTTTTATCTTTCTCCATTTCTTTTCTATAATAATAATGTAAGTAAAAAAACTGTATTTAACACTATTAACTATCACTAAAACATGATGAACATAAGAATTAGCATATTTTTATCATGTTTTATTCGTGAAATTTATAATGTTGGCCTTATTTTCATCACAATTAACACAACAGTGCTAATTATTTGCTATGATACTTTCACAGACATTAAAACACAAAAAAGAGCTGTGTACCACTAGCTTCATATATTTTTTTTAAACATTTGTCTATACTTTCATTAAATCTAATCTTTCACTGATATTTGGACAAGCTGAAATTTTTGTTTAGTCAAGAAACACTACAAAGATTCTAATAAGAAACAATGTTTACGTTTTCGACGCGGTTGTATGTGTCGAGGTTGTCCAGGCGTTGCAGCTCATTCTGGTCCAGAATTAAATTTATTATAGTCTTAGATTCCTCTGGAGGCGCTTTCTCTAGTCTCTTCAGCCCACGCCTCGAGAGATCCAGCGTTTCATTCTTCGAGTCGTCTGTCGTATAATAAAAATATTAAAAACGTTGTTTATTTCGCGTACTGCCTAAAAAAATGTACATACCCATTGTCAATATTATTACAGCATCTTTTTGATTTTAAACAGCGACAATGGTAGTTTTTCGATCAAAATCAACAATCGTTTTGCGTTCTGAACACTATAACTTTATGTCATTCATATTAATTTTCAACCTCCGGTCATGTTTACGTTCGATTTTGTCAAGACATTATTTTATCACATTTTTTAATAACTGAGATTATAGCTATAAATAAAGTTACATAATTGTGCATTTATTGATATTTTAGAAAATATAATTTATGCCACGCCTTTTTAATTTTCTAAATTCAATTATAATAGTTTTGGAACAGAACAGAGATCAATGACATAAGCGACAGTAAGAATGATGTGACGTACTGACGTAAGATACGAGTTGGTTCACAATTAAAAAAACAATTCCTATCTGCCAAGACTGACGTCGCTCTTCTTTATTTTGAACGTAATCTTAAGCTGGTAGTGTTGGGTAAGCAAGTGTGAATTGTAATAAACATTGTTCAATAATCGTATAATATATGTATTTACAATATTTTAGCTAACGTTATCTGGATACAATCAATTCATGCATATTAAATTATTTCATTGATATTTCCATATTAACTATACATATAAAGATATATGTTTTCATTATTAAATTTATTACATAATAAATTATACGTAAAGTAACATATTTTTCTAATTTCCTACATTTTTGTATCTAAAAATATGAGTGAGACTTATGAGCACAGTGTCAAGATTTTTTATAAATTTGATAGAAAAAAACAGGACTAAATCGATTTTATATTAAATATTTCGAAATAGCATCGAATAGACCGACCAATTTCGAGTAACAACGTTACAAACAGGAGTTTAGTCTTGTTATTAAGAAAAATCGTTTGACATCACTAATTTTCGGCGGCGACGGCGTTCACTGGTGAGGTTAGTAAGGAAAATATAATCAAAATTGTTTTCCTGTACGATTAACAACAGAAATATCAATAAATAGTAAGTAGTTATACCATTAAAAATAAATAAACTGTTAGAGCTTATCAAAAGTGTATCATTCATTCAGCTTCGGCTTTAATTAGAGGGACGCCGAAGTTGACACTTTTTTCGATAAACTTACTTTGGTTGATAATGTTTTGTATTTCCTTACAAATATGCTGTTTTGTGTTCTATTGTTTTTAAATATCAATAATAGTTCTTAATGCTTGTTGTTTCACTGTTTGGTGAGTTATGTGAGCGTAAAGCGTAATCTATTTATAGCTAATATGATAACCTCTCATTTAGGCGGGAGGATGGCTTTGGCAAAGGGCCTGAGGCCCTCCCAGGTTGTGCTGGTGATTTTAGCAGTGAGATTGCTGTCTGTATTCATTGTACAAACCTCATTCGTACCGGATGAATACTGGCAGTCTCTTGAAGTGGCGCATAAGTACGTGTTTGGGTATGGAGCACTGACCTGGGAGTGGCAAAGGGGTCTTAGAAGTTACCTGTACCCAAGCGTGATTGCTGTCCTATACGCCATTTTAAAGTTTACTGGCCTGGATTACCCAGAAGCAGTGGTGAGTTAAAAAATATATAATTTCATTTAAGAATTTTAAATTAGTCTTTTGATGAAATTTAAAATTTGCATATTTTAATTATTCTAAGATATTACTCATAAGTCAATTTATATAGATTAAATTATCCATATTAACATTATTTTCAGGTTTATGTTCCAAGAGTTTTTCAAGCACTACTAAGCACTTACGCTGACTACCGTTTCTATAAGTGGACAGGTAGCCGTAAATGGGCACTTTTTTTAATATTGACATCGTGGTTCTGGTTTTATACAGCTAGTAGGACTCTTCTTCAAACTGTGGAGACAAGTTTGCTTGTCATTGGATTGTCCATATTTCCATTCAAATCTGGAAAAAGAGGACATTATGAGAAAGGTATGTCTAGTATAAATAGTGAAATATGCAGCTTTGTTTATTGCAGGTACCCAATGAAATTTAAAATGGTCTAGTATTACCCAAGGCATTTCATATATAATTAGAAAATATGAAGTATCTGTCACACTTAAGTCCGAGGGCAAACATTTAATTGTTTTTTTATGGAAACATAATAACCTTGTACACTACTTCGTGATGACTCAAATACAGTGCTTATGATAGTTTTTTATTTAAGAATATTGGCAGGTTTGATAAATGTGCAATTTAAAGGGCTACTACCCATTGATTACTTAGAGGTATCTCCTCAAACTGAGAAGGCATAGAGCTCCACCATGCTGCTCTAATGCAAATTGTTGGAGGGGTTAATGGTCTGTCTAAGAGTCGCATGTTTCTAAGCTGCCTGAAGGCCTCTGATATGGCTTAATGATTGCTATCTAACAATAAGAACTGGGACCAACTAAGTCATGTGCCCTCGAAAGCATGAAAGCACTTATGAAATGTTTGCCACTTGCAGTCATATTACAATCCTCCAACCAACCACATTTCCTTTTGCTTAACTTTTTAGACGACTTATAATTGAAAGAAGCCACCGCAACATAAAAACGTTAAACAATTTTAGCCAATTGAAATCAATTAAACACACAATTTAAATAAATACCCTTTATTTTTCTTAATATGGCACTGTACTAATAACTGCATTGTAATCTACTTTGTAGTAACCCTGTCTTGAAGCATGAGGTCTCTGATTTAATTCACATCTGGGGCTGTATTACACTTATTTGGAGTCTTTATTCTTGGCTTATGGGTGATATTTGCCTTGCCCATGCCAACCATGATACAGCAAGTCCTAGTATGAGTGTTGGAGATTTTATTAAACTATTGCCCATTTTTTCATCTTAGGTTAAACATGTAAAATATAGTAACGTTAATGAATAGATCATGCTTTTCTTATAAATAACACATTATGGATTTAAAACACTAACATCTTAAAGTTTTTGAGAAATACTCAATGTAATAAAAGTTTATAAAAAAACGAATATAAAATACATTTAGTAATTTAAAGTCATCATTTTAACTCACCATATTTTTACAAGTTTGTTCATGATGAGAAAAAGGTACTATAATGATTATTTAATAATAAATTATGAATAATTTCCTTAAAAACATTTGTTTTTTTGTATTATTACTAAGGTTTTAAATGAAACATTTTTTATTGCAGAGAACAATAACTGGTACTGGTTGTCTACTATCGCAACATTCATTCGGCCTAGCTCACTACCAGTGTGGTTGGTGCTTAGCATCTATGCCTTGTTCACCACGAACCAGGGAGCATTAAAGTTACTCTTCACAGTGCTCATTCCTATGAGGTAATTTTTTCATGCGGGACATTGCTTATATTTTTATCATGATTTTCAAGAACATCTTTTGGCACATCAAAATTTGGTTCAAAATAAATAAATGGGGCTTACTGTTAATGACATGCTTATATATGGTGAAGTAATAAGATTTTGGGTATTAGGAATATTAAAAAAATATATATGTACAGAATCTTCAGCACGGCAATTTTGGTGGCACTGGACTCATATTTCCACGGAAGCCTGATCATTACTCCCTGGGAGTTCTTTAAGTTCAATGTCCTGCACAACATCTCGGCATTCTACGGAACACATCCATGGTAATTTAATACTTTTTACTATTATTTCAGTGATATGACTTTTATTTAGTATTAAAATTATTCACATAGCAACCTCAATCACACTAGCTTGAGAACTTTTTTTGGAAATCTTAAAAATACCACCAGATGGGATGCTTGATAGTAAGTTGTAAGAAAGAAAGTGCTAAAGCCCTCAGTAACAACAACTCTGGCCACTTAATCATGTGAATGAATGAGCAGAATTTGTATTAAAGAATTATTCACATATAGAATTTATAGAAAAACAGAATAAACTGAGTAAGTATAATTTCAACCCATAACTGTCTCTCTACTGGTCTGTAGTCTCGTCTCACAATGTGAGAGGACTAGGTCATGGTCCAACATGCTGACAAAGTAAACTTCATGCGTCTTCAAGAATTCTATGGGGAACTCTCAGGAGTGTAGGTTTCCTCATGATGTTTTCCTTCACCAAAGCAAGTGATAGTAACTTGTAACACTCACATAACTTTTTAAAATTAGTGATGCTTAGGATAGTGATGATTAGGATTTGTACCTGAGATCTTATGTTCGAGAGGCCAATGTTCAAACTTTACGCTATCACTACTAAAGTGGTTTAGGATACAAAAATTTCACATTCTCAAGATAATATGTTTTACCTTGGAGAAAATTTGATAGTACTAACCAGTCTTTATTCATATTATTTACGTTGATGATCCAAGGTACTGGTACATAACGAGCGGTGTGCCGGCTGTGTTGCTGATGAACTTGTTGCCGCTACTTCTCGTCATCTATAGGGTCGCCACACGTCCCAAGGAGAACAAGACAAACCTTATACTGGTTGTTGCTGCGGCCGTCCATATTGCTGTGCACAGGTAATTGTCATTTTTAAATACTTACTCACGAATTGCCATATTTTCTGCTACAAATACCCCACTTTTTAATCCTTTTTATGATAGGTTTGAAACTGTAAAATCCAACTTTGAAAAAATAAATGATGATTTTTGAATAGCTTTACAAAAGCTTTTAATGCTTATTGTATTTATGATCATAATTAACATGATAATTGTGTTAATAATAGTGTTGCACTTAACATCAAATAAAATTGCAAAGTATTTTTCTTACAGTGCAATAGATCATAAGGAACTGAGATTCATGCAGCCAATTATACCAATATGCCTGTACCTGGTTCAAGATTTGATTGTGCCGTGGAGTAGAAAGGCTGTTAAGTAAGTTCACTTCAAACATTTGTTTTTACCCGTGGGCAATTATTAGGTTGAAGCCAAATTTTTACGTTTTTTTAATCATTAATTGCACAGTTAATAAATTATTAGTATACTAAATGGCTTCTATGAACTGTGTCTCATTTCAGGTGGCAGCTGTACTCGGTGGCAGGTTTGCTGGTGATTGGAAACGCATTGCCGGCAGCGTACTTCGGCGCCATACACCAGGGCGGCACGCTCCGAGTCATGCCATTGCTAAGAGAGTCCATCACTAGCAATCGCTCTTCTGTTCTGTTTATGATGCCCTGTCATTCAACGCCGTTATATAGGTATGGTTGATCCAGAAGCTCTTCGAAGAGTTGGTGATGAAATTGCATCATCATCATGAACACAGCATATTGTTATTGTATCATCATTTCAACCCATACCAAGCCAGGGTTCGGATCTTCACTCACAATGTGAGGGGTACAGGCCATAGTTCATCATGCTGGACAAGTGTGGATTGGTGAACTTCACACACTTTTGAGAACTTTGTGGAGAACTCTCAAGACTGCAGGTTTACTTAAGATGTTTACCTTCACAGTACCAAATGGTCACAATAGATCAAATATGGTCACAGTGGCCTTTGGGTTTATGTGCCTTAACTATTTATTCAAATAATAACTTTTCTGTACGCCTCCCCTTCCAAGTAATTTGTGGATTGTAGCTAAAGTTCGGGTGCAAATAAAAATACAAAAAAAGTCAACCAAATTGCAGGGTATTATTTGTATTAGATTTTGTAAGAAAAAATTTAGAATATTCCTAACAAATTCCTTCCTTTCAGTCATCTCCACGTAAACGTAACAACACGATACCTAAACTGCGACCCGCCGCTGGACAAGCCTGGGGTAACCACGGAGCAGGAGGCCTTCTACAACAATCCCGAAGCATGGTGGCGACGCGAGCACTCCACCCGGCAAACGCCAACGCTGGTCGTGCTGTTTGACGTATTGTACGGACGGGTTGAACATCTGTTGAAGGATTACAAACTGTTGCATGAGTTGGATCACACGCGGGTATGTATTACTTTACTTGGTAGTTAAGGCTATGCTGTTTCCCGAGACCTCCCCGCGCAGGCGTTTGGGAGAACCCAGGGATCATCAAGATCCACCCCTCACCCCGAGGGTATATTATGTTGGAATCCAGGGAAGGGGAACGCGTACCGCATTTTCCCCAGGCACAAAAAATTGTATTACTTATGGCTACAATGTATTTACATATATCCAACTTGTGATAGAATGTCTTCTTATAACTTGAGGGCCTAGAGCGATCAGTACAATACTAATACTATACAGAGTATGAGTTAATCAGCGTAATGTAATTTTTTTGACGTTTTTTTCTGATATTCATAGTCGTAAAACAGCAAAAATTGCGACTACACATCCGAATATGTTTTGCATATAAAGTTACGAATATTTGTTACAACACTAATGCGTATACCGAGTTGGAGGGGCTGCCTGATTATAAAAAAGATAAAAGGCTGTTTTAAATATAAAAATAATTTTAACTTACAGTTTCCGGAAGGTGAAGTTGGTGAGAAAGTGTTAGTGTATAAAAAACAACCGAGAATACAATCGGACCCAGCCATTTGAGGACTTCACGATACGGCATGGACGATAGCTAAATGTAAACCCGCCAGAGAATAATGTCAGCGGTGAGTATACATGATAGGAAAATTTTGATAATACTTTTTGTAATGTTGCTCACGAAGTGCCACCTCTTTTGTGCTCTTAAATCCATCTTTTTAAACGAAGCAATATATAAAATAAGTAGGAAGTAAAAAATGTCTGAATATGCTAGTGATGTGCGCCTTTACTATCATAATTATATCATAAAAGATTTTGCGAGGTGGAGTTCCATGACATACAATTTTATGTCAGATAATTTGCCACAATTACAATGTTTTTTATTTCTTTTGATGATACTTTTATTTTAATTTAATTTTCCCCAGAAATGTTACATGGATATTGTCATTTTACTGTCCATATGTCAAAATATTCATATCTTTAGTTTGTAGTAGACCGCGAACGTAATGAAATGAAATGAAAATTGTTTATTTCGTTGTAGGAGCCGAAAGCTCACTTAACGAAAGTCAAATTTTTACAATAGCCCCTACATAAGTTATTAATTATTAACATAGTAAAAGAGTAATTAAAGAAAATATTTGATAAAGCTTAAAGTAATTTTTTCATTTATTTAATTTGATATTTTGTTACTTATCCGCAATGACTTAAGTCAGTTAAGTAAATGCATTTTATATTTAGTAAAATAATGTTTCTTGTTG
>DWJZ01009333.1:0-10778 GCA_018249125.1 Asbolis capucinus
TGAGTTCTATTGGCAAATAGGAACCAGAAATTGGCTTAAGTTAAATATCACTTGCTGCGGTAGAGGAAAACACGAAGAAATCTGTACTCCTGAGGTTTCCTCTTAAAGTTAGGTGACCAATTCGCACTTGACCAGCTTGGTAGAATATGGACTTTATCTCTCACATTGTGAGAAGGTACCCGTGTCCAGCAACGGGATCGAGATGAGTTACAATGATGTTAATCTGTGTGCCCGGAAATTTTGATACTAGTAAGGACTTTTACATTGACCGCGTCTGTTGGTGCTTAGTTGTTAAGCTTTATATGACATAGGATGGACTTCTAGACTCGACGCAACTTATACGATTTTCAACTGGATTTATCTTGAACTGTGAGTGCATTATGTTACGTTAGGGTACCAGGATTCAACCAGGACTATGATCCATGCATGGTAGAAAAATCGGTCCGAAACACATATACATATATGTTTTGCGCTACATATAAATTGTAACTATGTCATAGCATATATAATCGACTTTACTTTTCCAATCTTACGTTAAATAATGTAACCAGTTTGTTTGTTTATCCTTAATTGCACATAAAAATTAGTTACAATGGATGTACTTAATGCCACAAAGCATTATCTGCCAAATTAGTCAAACTCAGTGATGATGAAAACTTGGGGCAGGTGTAACAAACACTGAAGATAATTAATTAATTTATTTATTGTTAATTAGAATGGTATAAACCATTAACACTAATAAACTTTTCACAATAGTAGCACAAAACATAATTTACATTAAGAAAACAAATAATAGAATTAATAATAATAATAAATCTAAAGCAATAATAATTTAGTACAGTCAGAAGAATTTGAAATTGAAGAATTTAACTATAGTTTAGCGACCTATTCAAGACCTCTTCCCGTTCGTCAGCAAATACGGCAAAGTTTTGAAAGATTTCCGAGAGAGTGTTGAGATTCGAGAGGTCCGCGGAATGGGAGAGTGCGCATGCACGTGAATATAACGGGAGGTTACGGCAAGTAATTTATGCCTCCTGCTTTGTTTAAATAATATATACATACCTTTCAAATATATACATGCACAGAAAATATTAATATAACAATAATAAATATACAATACACATATAATATCTTTAGACAACTGACACACGGCCATCTGATTCCAAACTAAGCGTTAGCTTGTACAGTGATAATTAGACAACTGTTAAACATACATATATACTTAAAAATACATACTTAAATATATATTTCTATTACACAACCAGACTCACAGAACAAACATTCCTGCTCATCACAGAAAAGTTTGACCTGGGTGGGAATCGAACTCACGACGTTCTGTGTTACAGTCAGGTCCACTAATCATTAAACCAACCGGCCTGTCAATAATAAATTGCATTCAGAAATAAGAAAACATTTACATACTAAGATCGTACTTTTGAATCTGTAGATGCGGTTCATTCCCCATATGATTCTTCGATCTTAAATCCGGTGCTATTCCGATGGCTGCCTGTCTTCTGAAGATAATGTAGACAGTAATAACCAGTCTTAGTTTATGTCAGGGTTACGAATACTGAAATAAATAAAAGAGTGCAAAGACGCGAGTTGTCAACTGGAATCCCGTATCTTCAACGCCATTGGCTGACTCGTCACAAATAGAGTGCGTCAGATTATACAAAGGAGATTTTATTGCGCTAACCTTTTTTATCTCTCCCATCGCTTTGCCGCTCAGCAGTCATCATTTTCTTTATTTTTAGATGTAGGTAAGCATTTTTTTATCTTTATACCTTTCTTTTGTAATCTTTATATCAGAGTGGTAGTACTAAGCGGTGTTTTTTACTCGAGAGGATGTTTACTGATTAACTTTATTAATACAATTAAGGCTTCCTTATTCCTGGTTTAATTTGCAACATTATTTAAATTGCTTTATTATGGGATTAAAAAATTGTGACTTTTTTATTAATGCTTTAATACTTCAACTTTAAAATGTATTTAGAATATAATAACATCGAAACAAAATCTCATGCCATCTTTTTTATACCTCTAATAATTTTCCTTAAAACTGAATGTTTCACCTCAGATACTGACATATTGGGACGGCCTATAATACTAACCAGTTGGGTGTACCTGGGGTCCAATACTTTCCAAATTGACCCAGGTTGTGACAGTGACGTACTGCTTTCATGTTCTCTTCTTCGTGTGTTCGGGTCTATGATTCCTTCCTGACAGGCAAGGCCTAGTGATGACTGGGCGGAGTGATTACTTTCCACGAGGTACCTCGTCTACTTATTTGCCTGCCTCCGACATAACAAGGGTACTCCGTACTACTTTAATTTCCTTTAATATAAACAAGTTACAATATGAACATTTTCCTATACAAGCATTTCAATATCTGTAATAATTGAGGTTTCTTAGTCTTCTTCATCAGAGACTTGTGATCTTAAAATTTAACTATGCCTGAAAGAGTTTAAGACAAAATCTAATTGTTTTACATAATAAACTAGAACTTGCTCTCGCTCTGCTTCGTAAGAAGAGTTACTACACTGATTTTAACCTATTATCGCATGGGAAAAAAAGAGTTTTCGGCAATAAAAGTATCCTATATACATTGTCCTCAGATAAGCTACAAACATGCTAAATTGGTCCTTTGGTTTCGCAATTGCGATACTAACTTTTACCTGATATCCTGTGGGAGAAAACACATTTATTGGGATAAAACTTATCCTATAACCATTCTCGGGTTTTAAACTTCAATTATGCCAATTTTCATCTAAATCTGTTCCGTGATTTTTGCGTGAAACTCAAATAAACAGACGGATAGACAGACAGAAAGACAGTCAGGGAATAAATTCAAAAAACATGCATTGATTTCTGTATCTGTAACCTCTGTGTTTGGGTTCAAAAAAAATCCTTAATATATAAAATTGACTCTGTTACAGTTTTATTATTAGTATAGGTTAGTTTCTTCCAACGACTATCTCCGCGTCGTACAGTTCCCTGTTCACCTGCCCGTACTCACCCCCCGCATTTACGATATTAGTACGGACCCTACATATTTGCTGGTCACAACCCTTGTAACCTAATGGACTCAACTGTCTATCAATAAATAAATTGAGGAGAAACTAAATTGTACTCTTATTCTCTATAAATTTGACGTGACATTGTCAGCTGTACGCGGGGGAAATCAAAGGAGTCCAAATCATCAAATCAATAGGACTACGTCATTGATTTCCCGCGCGAAAAAATGTCAAAACGATTTTCTATAAATACTACTCTCATTATTTTTATGGACTAATGTCAGTTTGTTATTTTAAAAGGCACAATGGAGGTATAAGTATGATAATTGAATACATATGTCTCTTTTATAACTTCGAACCGACTCAGTTTTTTCTGATATATATTTTTTCAAATATTATCGTCAAATATTATTAATCAACTACCACTTTGTAAAAACAAAAGGAAATGGCGAGAGATACTTGTAATGTAATTTTTATGTACATAATCATGCCTAAAAAGTGGCTGCGGTATTCTACTGCTCGTGCTTCCCAATCCGTCCTTCTGTCACAGAGATCTATTTATTGAAAAATTATTAACTATTAGTAGACATTATTTTTTTAAAGTTTTGCTTTATATAGGGTACAGGTTGTCGTAAATATTTCAAGTAACTCTTCATAATTTATCAATTTCGTCGATCATCAAAAAAGGATTTTTTTGTTCTTCGGACTTACTTACAGCATATATCACCCCACAAATTCCACTATACATATTACGTTTTTGAATTTTTTTTTATATTTTACAGTCTATGTTCAACAGAAATTATGTGCAATTCTAACGTTAAAAGAATTTCTCAAATTGGGCCTGTAGTTTTGGAGCCTCTTCGCCTCAAACAAACAAACAATCAAACCTTTGCTTTTTTATAATATTGGTATGGATTTGGATACATTTATTTATAACGGAACACCAGATTATTCTAATAGCCGAGGAAACATACTCCACCACATTGCTCGATTGCGGATTGGTGGTGAAATTAAGGACCAACTACAATGTCAAAACTTTTACACTAACCAAAGATTTCTGACACGGCTTAACGATTGATATCTAACGGTAACAAGGACCGATGACTTTACATGTCAGGAGCACAGAGCAGCAGATATTTTTTACAGTAACCAATCCTTTTTGTCGTGTCGCTATCACTTATGTCCACTTATCATTTCCAATCTTCACAAACTGCTAGCTGCGACCTTCGTCGGTTATTTACAAGTCAATGAACCAGAGGCTCCTTACTAACGTTAAACCATGCCAGGTAAACCTCACACACTCTCAAGCGGCCATATATCACCGTCGAGGACAGGACAATGCATAGATATCAGGCGTTTACCACGACGCGAATAATTTATACCAATCCTTGAAGTTTAGCTTCTTTGAAGTCTTACTATCAGTTTTGGCTTAGAACTTACGTAATATTGAACACGAGTCTCTCGTTAGTGAGGACATACTCTATCTATACTATCTCCTCAAACAGGAGAAGCGGTTAGTGGCCAATGAACAACAATTCCACCATCGAACAAGCCGACGCACGGCGGGCATCCATTTCTTCGTCATATGTAAATGTTTTCAAGTCAAGAGTTAATAGGATTCTTCTAAGTTAGTGCGCTTTACCAGCGAAGACTCCATCGCCACTTACCATCAGGTAGGATCGTACTCAAGTACTAAACTTATTAAAATTATGAAAAAAAATAAAGTTTCCGAATTTTTTTCTGTAACGGCATGGTTTAAAAGATTATAATTTATTTATAAAAATAGGAACTGATCGTTTCGTGTGATAAGTATTTCTTCCTACTGATCGCTCGATGTTGTTTTATTTGCAAGATCACCCAGGATCAATACTAGCCTCCATACATGACCGCTTGTTTATCTCTGTACCGTCTACACATCTACGCCTTAAAGCTAACAGATACAGTTAAATTTCAGTATTACATTTTCATTTGGTTATTTCATGAACCTCTTTATTATATAATTTATTTCATGCGTATTATCAACTATTACTCTTAAAAACGACTGCGAACTTATCTTCCGCGGTAACTAATTAACTTTCTAAATATACTATCTCAATTATATGTACATAAAATATATTTTACTATTAAAATCTCAATTATGACATAGCAACCGTTTCGGCTTTGTAATCATCGTAATTATTAGTACTTCTCAAATCTAACAAGCCAGAATCGTTTCGATGAATTTCCTGAGCCATCAAACCAAAACGAAAGTTATTTGCTTTTTCATGTTATTCACATTTGTTTACACAAAATTTAACTGATATCCCAGCAGCTTGCGCCGATCTTAAATTTGATGAATTTAAGCGAAAAGGATCCAATCCACATCAAAGTAAAAGTGATTTTATATTTATATTATATATAGGTTATATTTAGTGATTAAATAATTTTAAACACCAATACTATCATAAAAATTCAAATAAGAAATATATTAAAAACTATAATAAACTGATTAATATTATTTATGTTTAAAATCATTTTCTTATAATAAAGTCACTTTTGACTTTGATGTGGATCGGATCCTTTTCGCTTAACTACGTTCAATTATCAAATGTGGTATACATATTTAATAAAAGACGGGTGGATGGTGAAAGAATGGAGTTATTGTTTTCAGTCGCGTAACAGCAGGGTGGGGGAAAAATAACTTTATTTTTAATCTACCTACGAAACATACACAACATCAATCAACTTAAGCAACAGACGGGCACGTTTGGCTGGCGGATGGGTAGTATTTTTTATATCTAAAATAGGTAGCTAGATGGGTCATCGGATAGTAAGTGCGCACCGCAGCCCATGGACCTTAGCTGCACCAGGGACATCTCTGACGCGTTGCCGACCAAGGAGGAAACGATGGATCTTAAAGGATCCCATGGCATAGCTTTGAGTGAACACCCACATAAGAAGTTCGTTCCATAACTCACATGTCCGTGAAAAGAATGGATTTTTTATTTGTAATGTATGTTTTATTTGTAAGCGAAAAAAACAAACAGTTTACACTTAATGGTTTAGTTTACTCGTTCATACGTGTATCAATGTGTGTGCGTATGTATGAATGTGTGTGTTTGTAATGACATCTAGAGAGACTTTATGTAAATTGATTGATATTACTGAGTTAGGAAAATAATCATTTACTTATGCACTTCCAGTGAGCATGCTTCAATTCCACCGCAGCGAGCTGTCTTTGTAGTAAAGCTGATTTATAATTTACTTTGGAATCCGTTAGTAGGGACTTAATTGCAGTCAAACTTAATATCTTTCATACCCTGCTACGTAAATTCATCTCCTTTTGCATCATCCTCAGCAATTAGAAATTTCTCTCAACTAGAGCCGTAAAGTTCGGCTTTCACAAACACCTGGAACCCGAGTTATTTTCCCCGCAGAGAACAAAGACTAATAGACAAAGGCATTCCACATAACTTAAAAAATCGGTGTCAAAAAGGATATATGCATGCCAGGAAGCCGCTGTGTGCTTTGTCTTTTCATTGGTATGCTGTGCTCGCCACGCCGGCATGTATTATTATAAATCATACTTTTAAATTCTCTTTGACTACAAAAAGGTAGGAGACATTTTTTACTTATTTAATCATGTCAGATAGGCTGATTTACTTTTTCGCTGAATGCACGGCAAACCATAGTGGTCTCCTATAGGGACAGGTTTCTTTCATTGTGACCTGTGACTATGCTCTTACTTATGGCTGGGGCACTCAGTGGCTAACCACGGAACAGACAACTTTTCCGAAACTAGCCGCTGTCCTGTGTCCAGGTCTGCGAAGTTCGATTCGAATAAACGGCGCAACTGTTTAACGTGTTTTTTTTATGTGGAGATAGTTCATGGGCTGGAGAGTGACATAGGCTTCTTTATGACAACCTTTTATAACGACTTTATCACGGGGACTGACACTGCTGCTAGCTGCCAAAAATTTTTTATGAATTATTTGTCTGTCTGTTGTTCGAGCTTCACACAAAAACGACTAGATAGATTTAGATGAAATTTGGCATAGTCATAGTTTAAAACCCGAGAATGGTTATAGGATATTGTTTATCCTAGGAAATGACTTAGTATCCGCGGCATAATAGGTTAAAATTAGTATGGCAATTCTGTAACCACTGGAAGAAGAGTTGCTTCTTCCGAAGCGAAACTAGGGCAATTTCTAGTAAGTCATAAATTCATTCATAGCAACAACAAACTATTATATAAATACAGATACAATTCACCGCTTTCTAAGCTTAAGTCTGAACCCCAGCCAGTTAAAGAACAGAAACAACAACTCATATAAAGTTATAAATAGAACATTCAGGAACTAACCTCATTTCTCGAAACAAAGAATCGAATATAACATCTTATTACTTCTACATTTGCGACAGATCTTTGACGCCTGATACGAGACAGATTAAAAACCTGCCACAGCAAGACAAAGCCTCCCAGTTCGCTTTTAATCAAAGCCGTAGCGAACGCCTCGAAGGAAGTGCCCCGTTTCGAAAATTAAATTCCTCTCAAAGATTGTTCGAGACACTAGTTCTGTTTGGTTTTCGGTGAAATTGAAAGATAGGATGTTGACTTTCTTTGTCGACGGTCTCGTCTTATTGTTTAGTGGAACTGAAATAAGAATAAATACTATGGTTTTCTAATTACAAAGCTACTTATAAATACCTAAAAACTGCTGCGGCTTCGCTTCTGAAGAAGGAGTTACTAGAAAAAAGTAGTTATTGTGACTTAACTGAAACAATTGAACATATTGTTGTGTGGACTTATTTGTAGGTATTGACGTCCTATATAAAACTGTATTAGATCACTTTACTCTATTGTCGATAATTTCCACAGAATATGCGAAATAAGGATCTTTTGGTATTTTTAACTCGTTGGGTAACATGATCGAGGTTTTCAAACGGACCTTTAATGATTTTGAAAATATTTTATAGTCTATGGGTAACACGATGAGTAGCCTCACACGACGGGTTTCGTAGCCATTTCAGGTCACCCAATCCACCTTACAGTTCCAACATCAGATCAGGTCGGTTATATCGTATCGTTGTCATCGGTGTTACACACAAAAGTCAAGTTTCATACAGATACAATTAGATGTGAGTGAAATTAAGTCTTTTAAATTCCATTATGTACAGACTAAGCTAATTTAAAGGGTGTAAAATACGACTTCAAACTTTATGAACGTTAAGAAACGGCTTGTCATAAAAACTTAGCCAATTTAACAACGACGGTAAAATTTAAAAATTCACAAGTATTTTCTTGCTTCATAATCAAGGTTAAAGAAAAAACTATGTAGACAGAAATCTATAACAAAAGAATCATTGCTGAGTTACCAAGCTTTGTAAAAAGTCCAAAAGATTTTCTTGGAAATTATAGAATTTTATCGGTGCATTTCAAGTGAAAAGAATTAAGAGATTTCTTTATTCTTTCGAGCATTATCTTTCGATTAACCTTTTTTGAGTAAAATTCGTCTCAATCACCAATCAGTAGAATGATAGATAAGTCGAGGATTTCTAATTACGTAATCGACATCTTTGTACCCCACTGCTGGGCTTAGGTCTCATCTTAGAATGGGCTGTGGGCCTTAGTCCACCACGCTGGGCAATCAGTAGACTTGACACCCTTTCAAGAACTTTAAAGAGAATTCTCAGGAAGGCAAATATCACGATGTTTTCTTTCACTAAATTAAGTTACAATGAATTTTGAAAATTAGACATGCACGAAGTACTCGAACTTTGGATCGATATGATCGGAAGACTAACTTTGAAAGCATTAGGGTTTCAGTACTCGCATTACGTATTCGTGGTTAAACATATTAATATTAAAATATTCGTGAGTGTCTGAATACACGATTGTCACTAACGGCTAACTCACGTGAATCGCATTCGCAGGAACCGGCATCATAGTATTAGGGTATAGATATTCATCTTATATGATTTCATATCTACGTTTTGGTTATTTAAATTTTCGGGTCTATTTTCATTCCTAAGAAGGTAGGTTACTACGTCAAATTTACGCAACATTATCTAGATGGTATGGAATATACGAATTGAATATATATAGTGTTTTATTAAAATTACGTTACATTAATTACATTATGTCTTTCATTACACGCTTTCGTCGTAAACATCCCGCTAGTATGAACGTCGCGCTTCGCCTCATCTTGTATCATACGTACCGCGAAGGATTGGAATAAGATATCGTGTCGGTGTTCCCGTTCGATTACAATGTAAATTTATTTATGTCAAGAGTGAATAGGCTTCTACTAAGTTAGTGCGCTTTACCATTGGAGACTTCATCGCCACTAACCATCAGGTGGGATCGTAATCAAGCGATAACTTATCTAAGGTAAAAAAAATATAAGAAATTTTATATTGGTTCTGAGTGAATGTATCTCGCTCGCTCGCTTGTTACTCATATTTATAATCTGTCAAATAAGTTCTGAAATCACTTAATTTTTTAAGAGTTCATGTACTGTGACAGTGTTTGAGCTGTGGCAGCGTTTGTGTTGAGCTTGCTGGGCGGCTAGCAGGCGCGTCTTAATTACATACAAGCGACTGCAGATTACAGAGAGCGGAGTTTATTATTGCAGGTGGTAAATTGATAATGCTTACATGCACTGTCACTGCAAATTTAAATTCCATACAATAAGTTATTGGATAAAAATATTACTGGATAAAATTACTTTTGATATGTTTTTTGCCTTTATACTTCTATGTACTTACGGACATTAAAAACATGGTTGTTTGGTCTTAGGAATATTTATTTAATTATGAAGAGATTCAAAAAGTGGAATATATGACTCTCTTAATGGTAGTCAAGAAAATAACAAAACTAAATGCTGAAAAGAGTATTTAAAATTTTGTGTTATCTATAAAGTTAAAAATAATTTTAAATTTTCCATTAACTTTAAACATATTTTTAATATATTCTCAATTCAAGCGCCAAGATGCGTTCGCTTACGCTCTCGCTAAGCCATCGCACAAGACGCGCATCTTCTAAAGACTCATAAATATCTTGTGTTTATTTCAAATGCAAGACGCCAGTACGCGCTCTCTCATAGTACACGAACATTTAGTTCACGAAAACATACGTATTAGGAACCTTACAAAGAACGCTTCGGATAATAATTAAAGCTGTCTACGCAGGAAATTGTGTTTTCTGTTTATTCGCAACGTTTTAAAACGTTATACGGCAAACAAGGAATGTTCCTTTGATTCAAAGGCTATTGTTGTCGTGGCGAAATAGTGATCTACTGGAAAAGGAAGCCTTTGTTGTTTGATTGGAAATAATATTATTACTGTTCTTTTCGAAATGAGATAATGCGTAAATAGATTGTAAAGGGGCGTAACAAGGTTTGTGTATCAGTTTGATGGTAAACATATTCAGATGGTCGCCAATATATCCAGAAATAAATCAATTTTCAAATACCATTGAGTGGGACACGCAAATTTGACTTAGCACAAGACTGTATAGAAACTTAAGCATTAATTAGCAAAATAACTGCCGCAGTTACACATTAATAATTTCTTAAGTTAGTACAAAAATACTTTAGACAAAATCTATGCTGAGACGCGAATCTAGCGGTCATTATTAACGACATTGAGTTACTTATTAAATTATACCTTTCAAATAGTATACTAAAACTCATATCCTGTGTTAACTTAGGTAATGATTATTATTATTATTATTATTGAATTACGGAATCGTTATCAAATCTTAACAAATATTACGAGTGTTTT